>SNQJ01S0011134.1:100901-115475 GCA_010110895.2 Picea sitchensis
TGGCAACCAGATTTTATGGTCCATTTGAAATATTGGACAAAATAGGGCCAGTTGCATACATGCTTGCATTGTCTGCTTCCATGAATGTGCATAATGTACTTCATGTCTCTTTACTAAAGAAATATGTACATGATCCTAACCATGTTATTGATTGGCATATGATTTAGGTAGAGACAGAGGGAGATTTTCAGGTTCAGTCAGTGCGGGTATTGAACATAAAAGTCAAAATGCTCCAAAATCAAGTTATAGAGCTGGTAAAAGTTCAGTGGACCTGCTACGGTCCTGAGGATGCTACTTGGGAGCATGAAGATGCCATGCGAACAGAGTACCCACAACTTTTTGAATAAATTTGAGATTTTGATCTCTATTTTGTATATGCACTAAGGACAATGCCAAAATAAGGGGGAGGGGATGTAACACCCCAGGTTTTGAACCCCCATTTTAAATAATGTATTGTTACAATGCTGAGAGGCCAAAGTGCCCAAACAATTATTAAAAGGCTAGTGTGCCCAAGACATGTAATGTTTTTTTTTATCATTATTAATAATAAATACATTGCTGGCTTCTAGACGGACAAGGACTAGAGTTATAGGGGGCTATGATTCCACAAGAGAGGGGGCTTGAGGGGCTAAGTGTTTATTCCTATTTTAATTACCCCTTTTTGTCTAAGGGAGGGGATCGGTTACGTGAGCTTCTTGGGGAAGGCCAGGAGGTTCTTGATTTCCCCACGAGGTTACTTAAACCCGCCTCTGGTCTGATGGGGGGGTTCGAATGATGCCTTGTTCATTGATTTCCTGTACAATCATTCATTTCCCTCACGCACTTTCATGCACCCATTTACCCATTCATTGATCCATCCTCCTCCGCGTCTTGGCTTGGGAAAGGGAATTGAACTGCCAAAGAATTAGCCACGAGATAGTTGGTTGTAGTGGTCGTTGGTGTGATCCAACTTGTTAGAGTTTAAGTTGTTATTAGGTTTCTTTTCAATTCACTAGATAACCATAACATAGATAGGATCACTGAGAAATACACAATCACAAGAGACACATCATTTATCTCTGGAAACCCTCATGGGGGAGAAAACCCAACAAAAACTTCCTTAATATAGATAGCCAATACAATGCCAAGAGAATAAACCAAACAATAAAGAAAGTCCTCTCCAAGGTATGTGCCTCTCTCTCTCTCTTCCATCTTCTCCAACTGCAACTCCAAACTTGCGCTTTGATGAACAAGTGAGTGAGTGAACAAATGAGGCGCTGGCCTCTCTTATTTATACAATCTAGCAGGTGTTGAACTAAGGTGTCTTTTCACTGGCAGGGTTGACTTCTCATTCTGGGTGGTTATAGTCACTTTAATATATTATGGGGGCCGACTTCTCATTTAGCATGTTACAATTAGGGTTTCATCAATCCACAAAAGGGGATTTGGTCATTTACAATGCTCAACATGATCAATCCACAAAAGGGGATTAATCTAATGAATAATACATCAATAATAAAATAAAATACTCTTTGCAGTTACAATATTTCAACAGTCCCCCTTAATAAGAAGGGTATTCTACAACAACATCAGGCGAGAGAGAGGGAAACATCTTGGAACATTGACTGGCATATCTATAAATCATCAAAAGTTTTTCTCATCATCAATATCATCATTCACAATAGGGAGTTGGAATGACATCATCATCCTCATCAGCATGAGGCTAAGGTAACATTATCATCATCTTCAGTGTGAGGCTAAAGTAACATCATCATCTTCGGCATGAAAGATGAAATAACATCATCATCATCATAATCATCTTCAACAAAAAGTTGAAGTGGCATCATCATCATCATCTTCAGCAAGAAGCTGAAGTGGAATCATCATCATCAACTTTAGCAAGAAGCTGAAGTGGCATCATCATCATCAACTTTAGCAAGAAGCTGAAGTGACATCATCATCATCAACTTCAGCTGAAGTGGCATCATCATCATCAACTGCATCAACATGGATTAGTATAACACTAATACATCATCATCATCAATAACAACATAAGGTTGATACACCATCAAAAACAACAATATCACAGCACAAAGGCTGGAGCATCATCAACAACAACATCACAGCACGAAGGCTGGAGCATTATGAACATCAGCACTAGGATGAGAGTCTATAGCACGAGGCTGGAATCATAGCATGAAGGAGGCTACACAATATCATGAGCACGAAGTTGGCATCACAACACGAGGTTGGCACATCATCACAACACAAGGATGGAACATCATCACAACACAAGGTTGGCATATCATCAACATGAAACTGGCATCGCAACACTAGGTTGTCACATCATCACAAAAATTAAGCTGGCATCACAGCACTAGGATGGCACATCATCACAACAATTAAGCTGGAACATCAAGACAACAATTAAGTTGGCACATCAACACAACAATTAAGCTGGCACATCAACACATCAATTAAGCTGGCACATCAACAAAACAATTAAGTTGGCACATCAACACTACTCCCTCTTTCGAGGGAGGTCCTTTCAGACTATACCAAGCTTTATCTCGAAAGTGCTCAAACTTTACACGAGATAGAGGCTTGGTCAACACATCAACAACTTGTTCATTCGTGCTAACATATTGGAGTTTTATGGCTCCTCTCTACAACATATCACAAATGAAGAGATACTGGATCTCTATGTGCTTCAAATCATCATGGAACACAATGTTCTCCATCATATTTATACAACTCTAGTTATCACATAGGATCATGGTGTCTTCCATCTCTAGATCAAATAGATCTGTCAACAACATCCGAAGCCATATGGCTTCACAACTGACGGAACATGCAACAATGTATTCCACTTCTGCCATGCTCAGAGCAATGTGGAATTGCTCCCTACTATGCCATGAAGTCATGGCTGACCTTAGATTGAAACAACATCTTGAAGTGCTCTTTCTATCAGAAACACTTCCAACTCAATATGAATCGGTGTAGCCACTCAGTCTGAAGTCATGATCTTTAGTATAATAGAGACCAAAATCCAACATACCCTTAAGGTATCTCATTAGATGTTTTAAAGAAACAATGTGAACACGTCTGGGTTCTACCAGATACTAACTCAAGGCAAAACATGTATCTAGCCTAGTATTCATCAAATACATCACTGAACCAATAATCTGTTTGTTTAGGGTAACATCAACCAATTTCGACGAGGTATCTACCAGGAGCTTCAACTTCGTGTCCATGGGTGTGTTCATGGATTTACATTTCAACATGTCAACCCTTTTCAATTTTAACTGCATACTTCCCTTGGTTAAGGAATATCTTCTCTGTGCTTTGCCAGACTTCAAGACCTAAGAGATAATGCCTTTTAGGTCTTCCATCAAACTCTGTGGCGAGCTTCTTCTGCAATCTGTAATCTTGTCAAGGATACATCATCTACATATAGTAGTACCATCACTGTCTCATCATTCATAACCTTGAGGTAAAGGTTAGAATCAACTTTACTTATGGTAAAGCCCAAGCTCTTCAGGAAACTGTCAATTCTGCCATATCAAGCTCTAGGAGCTTGCTTCAACACGTACAAAGCTTCCTTCAACTGGTAGACATGAGTCTTTCTAACTTCAATCCTCAAATCAAAGTTTCTCATTACATTGTACCAATCTGGTACACTTGCTCAGCTACAACTCAATATGCACAATCATGTGCTAGCTCTATGTGCTTTCTGCAAAGCACTATCTGCCTCACTAATTGAGAGTATGTCCTCTACTCTCTCTGCAACTATTCCTTTTGGAATATGGGAATCTGCACCTGTAGCTGCTCTGAGGCTGAGAATGACTGCTTCATTCTCATTGTGGCTGCTAAAATCTAAGAGTAACTCCTCTTATTCTATCACGACAACAGTTTCATCTGAAACTGAGAGTGGCTCAATAACTGATATTGAAGCTAGCTCTTATTCTTTCATGGAGGTAACTTTATCTTTCATTGTAGTCATGTCTCCATGACCCAACTAATGTAATGCAACAACTGCCACTTGATTTTGAATATGGGGATTGCTCCCCCTGCATCTCATACTATATATGAATCATGGTTGTTCTGGTTGTCTTCATAAATATTGGAACTATTTCTTCAATAACTGGAGTAAGTGTCTAGTCATAGTCGTCTCCCTCTTGCTGGGAGAATCCTGTTAGACACACATCAAGCTTTGTAGATCTGCAACATGCTTGATCTGTATAGATCAATCTTGGAAGTCAATACCGACTTCTCTTCTAGTATCATGGAAGAATTCATATCCTAGTCTTTCTGACTGGCTTCCTTCTTTGTCACTCAAACAAGGGAATCTTCCACGAGATTTAATATCTTCTAGGAGTCTCTGAAGTTACGATCTAGTCTTCTCATGTCATCTGTCTCCCAATCCTGGAAGTTGTCTCTCCATCTGATCCTTTCTGAGATCAAGCTTATCCTTGATTTCTTCTGAGTCTACAAGGACTTCATCATCTCTTTACAGGGTATACTTGGTGTTGAATACCAAGTCTAAATATGAAAGAATGAGTCAAGATTCAAATGAGTTCTGCTTCTGGTCAAGGTGGCTTCATTAACCTTTGAACAATTTTGCTATGAGTTATTGTTCTAATGTTCGGTCATATTTGGAGCCTTCTTCTCCTTTCAATCAATCTTCATAAGAGATACTATGAATCTCAAAAGATAGTTTCTTCTTCATCTTCTTTGGTACATGAGTGTATATGGTCATGTAAATAGTCTGCTTCATGTCTCATATAATATGTTGCTTTCTACAACCTTCATTATATCTTTCTCAGGGTTATCACATGTGACCTGAAACAAGGTCAACAAAACAACAAGTAAGAATAATACTCCTTTGATAATAAAACAATAGCACAAATAATCGTCACAGTATCTCCTTTAGAGCTTTCACTTGTGACCTGTCTGAAACAAGGATCAAAAGGAAGAAATACAATATGAAATGAGATCAACACTCTTTTAGTGTTGTGATCAAACATTTATCCAAGGTAACCTGGAATCAATACAAGAAGTTTCTCCTAGAGGAGATGTTAGTTGTATTTGTTACATTAATCATTTATCTCAATCTGCCCACATGCTACCAAGTATGATACTCTTCAAGGATTGCTACCTCAACTCTAGTGTTTACTTGTAATGGGGTAGTTATCAACATGTACAACTTTGAATCTTATCAAATTAATTAATCAAACCTAGAACCTAGAGTCTTGTCCTCAAGAATGAGTGTGTTGCTTTTCTTCCAAGTCTCCTTCACTCAAGATGACGAGTGCTTTCTTCAACCCGTCTTCTTGTACTAAGACAATATGATATATTGACAGAGGGTTGGGTTAGAGAATAAACTCTATGATCTCAACTTTAATCCATCTAATACCTTGACTTTAATTTTGACAAAAGGTTAGTACGATGGTCATAGCTTCAACATGCAATCTAGATCAAAATAATGTCATAACAAATAGATGCATATCAAAATAATCAAACCTGGGTTGCATTATTCTTTTAAATGTGTTGGATCTTGAGATCCTTCTGGATCTATGGCAAGAGATCCCTTCTCCTACAAATACTCTTTTTGGATTAACAATTTTAAACATATGTGAGTACATACCTCAGATAGCATTTGCAGGTAGTGACACCATCTGGTAGAAACGATAATAATTACCAACTCTTAAGAACTTCAAGGGTGACTGCAATTGGTACTACAACTGATACTTCAACTGATACTGCAACTGATTCTGAAACTGCAACTACAACTTAGGGTTTTATGGGGAAACCCTAATTTTTCAAACTTCAAATTTTGAAATTCTGATCCAGGGGATAGATGCGCTAAGCTGAGGCGAGTAAGCTGGTGCAGCCAGATTTTTGAAAATCCAAATTTTACCCCCTCAAACTTGACCGGCAAATTTTTGGACTGGTGCTTCTGCTTTTCTGGTACTTCTGGTTTTCTAGTACCGATGAAAACTAGGTTTTCACTTTCTGGGAGATCTACCCACTGAAAAGGTGCGCTGAAGGTGCCAAAGAATTCCTTGGGTTAGGGCGCACTTTTCTAGATGGTTTTGAGGCTAAAATCTTCTTTAATAAAAAGCCCTAATTTTCATTTACGACAACAATGACATTTTTCTTCTTCTTGTGAAAGATGCTCTCTTGAGCTTAGCTCTGATACCATGTTAGAGTTTAAGATATTATTAGGTTTCTTTTCAATTCACTAGATAACCATAGCATGGATAGGATCACTGAGAAATACACAATCACAAGAGACACATCATTTATCCCGGGAAACCCTCATGGGGGAGAAAACCTAGGAAAAATTTCCTTAATATAGATAGTCGATACAATGCCAAGAGAATAAACCAAACAATATAGAAAGTCCTCTCCCAAGTATGCACATCTCTCTCTCTTCCATCTTCTCCAACTGCAGCTCCAAACTTGCGCTCTGATGAACAAGTGAGTGAGTGAACAAATGAGGTGTTGGCCTCTCTTATTTATACAATCCGGCAGGTGTTGAACTGAGGTGTCTTTTCACTGGCAGGGTCGGCTTCTCATTCTGGGTGGTTATAACCACTTTAATATATTTTGGGTGCCAAATTCTCATTTAGCATGTTACAATTAGGGTTTGACCAATCCGTAAAAGGGGATTTGGTCATTTACAATGCCCAACATTTCATTCCACAAAAGGGGGTTGATCTTATGAATAATACATCAAAATAAAATAGAATACTCTTTGCAGTTACAATATTTTAACACAACCGTGACTTGAGGCATGCATGTCTGAGATGCGTTGGCATGTGTCTTGCGTTGCTCACTGCTGCGAGTCCTGAGAGTTCCAGCATTGAGATTCTGGACCAGTGGTGTTGGAGCCTGAATAAGGAGAAGGAATGCTTGAGGGACTGCGTGGCAGAGAAGGTTGGAGGTCCATTCTCTCGGGTGGTGCAAGATGGGTAGAAGAGAGATGGGTACTTGGATTGTTGTGAGAGATGGGAAGCTTGTGAGAGCTTGGGTGCTGACTGGTTTGCGAAGCCACGTAACACTCTGGAACCGTCCTTGTGGATTCATAGCCTTGGATCGGGGGTGACGTTGTTGTTGAGTTTTGGAACAGTAGTGTCTACGGTTGGGTGGAACACCCTTGGTCTGCAGACAATTGGTGTCATCTTTCATAAAGATAAGTGCTCTCTATTATGGTATCATTTACATGTGTATGAATGTATTTCCGTTTTATATTTAATTATCGCTTAATTGAATCTTTAGATTATGCATGATTTCTGACTATTGTTGTGCATGCCATTAAAGTATTTTCTTTTATGCATCTTTAATTTTTAAAAAGGTATCGGTAAGAGAAAGAAGCCCAAAGGCGGGCTTGAAGGTAGCGTACCCTGGCCTGTGGGTGGTTGGGTATGTTACAAGTCTAGATGTTGCATTGGTTTTGTCACCATGCAACATTGGGATCATCACCAACTAATGCACATTAGCCTTGGTATCATCACCAGACTAGCGCATTACCCATGATTCCCTAATCTCCTCCTCACTTCACTATGTTTGAGTCAGTTAACTGAAGACTGGTAGACTAGTTAACTCAGCTAGGTGGCAGTTCACTCCCGTAACTACCTGAGAAACTAGCCTAAGTGGCAGTTTACTCCTGTAACTGTTGGGTGTTGATATTATGGTAGTTGCGGGAGGTATTTACCTCCACGTGTAAACCTGACGAGAATAGAGTATTCCGGGAAATAAGAAGAAACCCTAAATAATTGATTAAGAACCCTAGAAGACAATTTGACTCAAGAGAATGATTTGTATTAGGTTATTATCCTCCAAGAGAAGAAGTCGACTAAAGGAAATGTTATATACTAAGTAATTAGCACCCAAAATAAGAATTCGACCCAGGATGTCTGGAAAAAACAATATAAATATAGGAGGTCAGTCTTTATTATGGCCAACATTCTCAGAACTGTAGAAGTACACTTGTGTGAACTGCAGTTGACCAGTTTGTGCGCGAGTCTTGGGAGCAGCTGTTTCCAGCAATTTTGCAATCTGCATTTTCAATTTTCTGGGTTGGACTCTTTGATCAGTTTTTGTTATTTTTTCTTGGTGTCTTATCCTTGGAGAGAGGTGCGCCACCTTTGTTTGGATATTAAGCCTAGGGTTTGCTTCCAGAATCATTCTTTGTCAAGGTTAAGGTGCTCGGGGGTGGCTTCGACCTATGGTTGGGTGACAATATTGCTATATTGTCTATGGTTAAATGAGCACATCCATTACTTTCTAATAGGTTATGGGCCCACACTATCTTCAAACAGTCTAACCGCTGGAAGATAGATTGGGAGGATTTGCTCAGTTGTAGTTGCAACGAGTTTCTGCGGCAGCAATGAAACCCTAACCCTCTCATTGAGGCACCTTAAGTGAAGAGATTGACCTAATTTCTGGATAGACTAGTGCACCCTAGCCTAGTGCATCTCCTGGTACTCTCAACGAGCTAAAACGTCAAGTTTGATTTTTTGGTCAAAATCAAGGATTGACCAAGTCAAAGCAATTATGACTTACTCTATGAAGTCAGGAAACAAGTTAGAAGTGGCTACTAACTTCAAAGCATGGAAGAAAAGGATTGACCTCATCCTTGCCAAGAATAAAGTGTTGGATATCATGAAAGGAAATATCATGGAACCACAGTTCGAAGAAGGAAAAGAGAAGGAACCGCATAACATTGCAGTTATGGAGAAGTTCAAAGACAGTGACATCAATTCCATGAGTATCATAGTGGACTCAAGATAACATAGATATTGTATCAAAATGGTTATTCATAAGCTCAAGATGATGGATTGCTAATCCATGACAAACTCTCACGATGACAGAAGAAGTACCACTTGGATACGTTCCAGTTTGACCCTTGCCACGATGTTATGAGCTAGCAGGAAACAAAAGATGAATCCAACAATGATATACTATATTGATCAGAGCTATATGAAACCTTCAGATAAAACCAATGTTCGATAGATACCGAAGTACATTGAGATCAAGCATTACATTCTCTGTGATGAAGTCCAGAAAAGAGAAGTGGCTCTCCAATATATATATCTCCACAGATGAGCAGATAAGCATATATTTTGGTAAGGCCTCTGTCCAAGATTAAAGAGTTTGCATACTCAAGCTGGAGCTCGTGGAGACGACTTCCTTATTGAAAAAGGAAGAGATGACTCCCATATTGGGAGGGGGAACTAATGTGTTATTGATTTATGGATAGTCATTTTTCAGTTCGAAAAATGGTCCAGGATTAGCAGTTCCCTTTCCAATTCGGAAAGTGGTTTGAGATTTTTGACGGACATGCATTTTCCAGTTCAGAAAATGGTCTAGATTGAACGATCATTTTTGTAATTAAAATGGTTTGATGGATTGTTGATGTACCGTAGACAACAATTCCCCTTGTGGCGAGTGTGGGGGAATGGTCTAGGCTAGTCTTTCTTCTTGACGATCACTCTCAGTAGTGGTCAAGAAGATTGGTCTGCCTCGCTAGACAGTCATTCTTTCGAAGCTCATAGTTGTGAGAAGTTTCGAAGAATGGTCTGTTTTGGAGGTTGGTGCAGGACAGTCATTTCCTTAGGAAATGGTCCGGACAGTCATTCCCTAGGGCAGATTCATTCTCTCCAGGTTGCAATTTGTTTAGTGCCGGAGGAATGGCCCAGATAGGTGAATGGTCTAGGTTTAACAATCAGGGACATGAATTTCCTAGGATAGACTCATTCTCTCCAGGTTGCACTTTGTTTAGTGTCGGAGGAATGGCCTAGATAGGTGAATGGTCCAGGCTCAGAAATCAGGACAATTATTCTTCCTTGCTTGAGAAGAATAGTCCAGATAGCCCATCATTGATGCTTTACTCTCTGTAGGCAGATGCTCTTCCAAATCTCACAGATGTGAGTGGGAGAATGGCCCAGATGACTTAGTTTATATTATGATATTGTTTCTATGCAGGTTGATATCAAATGATATGATTTCCATGGAGACTGTATGTCTCTGGACAATAGATGTATGCTACTGTGGTGGATGTGTTCCACTGATTATGACTATATGTCACTGATCAAGTAGCTGTGTGCTACTTGGTGTGGTAGTGTACCACTGGATTGTAGTTGTGTACTACTATGGATAGACACAATTGTGTTCTATTGAATGACATTATTCTTATTGCCTTGTAAACAATCATAAGTATTGAAAATAATTATCAGCTAGATGGATGATCGGTGTACTGATGGACAAAGATTCTCCAGACGAAAAATAGTCCAGAACAACTATTCTTCTAGGACATATGCCTGGATTATAAGAATGGCTTTTGTATCACTCCTTGGAGTGAGTGAATTATTCAACATCATGTCTGATTACTCAAATGGAGTATGGTTTCGAGAGATGATGCAGTTGATGTTGTCATATGACATTGATATTGATGATGGTGTTCATGATCTAATCATGAGATATTTTGTACGACTATGATGATGCTACCGGTTGAATGGTATGTTTGTTCTCAAGACCATTGACTTTAATACCTCCCTAGCTAGGAGGGAGTGTTGATATTATGGTATTTGCGGGAGGTATTTACCTCCACGTGTAAACCTGACGAGAATAGAATATTCCGGGAAGTAAGAAGAAACCCTAAATAATTGATTAATAACCCTAGAAGACAAGTCGGCTCAAGAGAATGATTTGCATTAGGTTATTAGCCTCCAAGAGAAGAAGTCAACAAAAGAAAATGTTATAAACTAAGTAATTAACACCCAGAATGAGAAGTCAGCCCAGGCAGTCTAAAAAAACCAATATAAATATAGGAGGCCAGTGTTCATTATGGCCATCATTCTCAAAACTGAAGAAGTACACTTGTGTGCACTGCAGTTGGCCAGTTTGTGCGCAAGTCTTGGGAGCAGCTGTTGCTGGCAATTATGCAATCTACATTTTCGGTTTTCTAGGTTGGACTCTTTGATCAGTTTTTGTTATTCTTGCTTGGTGCGCTATCTTTGGAGAGAGGTGCACCACCTTTGTTTGGCTATTAAGCCTATGGTTTGCTTCTAGAATCATTCTCTGTCAAGGTTAAGGTGCTCGGGGTTGGCTTCGGCCTATGGTTGGGTGACAACATTGCTATATTGTCTATGGTTAAACGAGCACATCCATTACTTTATAACACTGGTGTGTGTCTAGATCACTTTAGACCACCACTATGGTGCATTCGGTTCTCCTCCAATGCACATTGGTTGAGTTATACATAGTATATCATGTGTAAATTATTCATTATTCATAACGGTTAATGAGAATTCTTCCATTCTTTCTCTCTTGCTTCTTCTTTCTTAATTTTTCCATGCAAATGTGTGTGGTATTTTCTAGCTAGATATATTCTGTGCAAGTTCAACACATTTACATGGTATCAGAGCTGACGGATTGTTAAGCAAAAGCTACACCAAATTATTTTTGCAGGTACCAAAGATTGAAGACAACGGAAAAATGGAATTCCCAAAAGTATTCATTCTTACACCTTACAATTACTTTGCATGGAAGGAGAGAATAATCGTGCATATCCTAACCAGCGGAGTGTACATGTTAACCTTAAATACAAAGACAGAATCAACATCATCCATAGAAAAATCCAAGTATCTAAATTGAATGGATGAAGCACTCAGAACAGTTTGCAGTCTAATCTCTCCTGATCTTCTTTTTCACATATCTTCCTGTAAAACCCCCAATGAAGCCTGGACCACCTTGGAAGGGCTCTTTGGAAAATAGGATGATATGAGGGGAGACATGATCGAGGTGGAATTGCTCACATTGGACCAAAAATCTTCGACAATCTCCAAGATTTCTTTACAAAATACAAGGATTTGTTGTCGCAACTCAAAGCTTGCAGGGCTGATAAATATAAAGAGGAGAAACAAATGGTTCTCACCATTCTCTCCAAAATTGGTCTTGAATTCTCTGTGTTCGTATCCACATTCCATTCAATCAAATTTACCTCTGGAGCCACCTGGAAGATGCCTTCTCTTTTGGAATTTATCGAATCCCTGACACAAGAGCAAACCAAGCTCATTAACATGGGAAAAATCAAAGGCCTAAAGGCGCATGCACTTACTATGAAAGATGGCTGCCATAAATATCAGAAATCTAAATATCAATACAAAGGGAAAGCTCATGCAAATCTGAAGAAGGAAGGGTACTCAAAACCCTTCATTGATGCCTCCATATCTAAAGGTGGAAAGGGAAGAAAAGGGGAGAAATGCACATATTGCCATAAAGGATTCCATCCAGAATCTGCATGCATGCAAAAAAAATAGATTTAGTGACTTGAATACTTCAACAAAATAACCTTGGAGATCGCATCTTCGAGGGTTCCAAGAAGAAGAAGCCAGAAGATCAGAATCCCAAGAAAGGAAATTCTAGCCATGCCTTGATTGTCATCAACTCTTCTCCCGACGCTTGGATCGTAGATTCAGAAGCATCACATTACATGGCTGCCACAAAATAAGTCTATTCTTCATTGGATGCATGCAAAGGTCCTCCTATTTTGATGGGGTACAACTCTCTAGTCGAGGTCACCAACAAAGGAAGGATTGAACTCACCAACATAAGCTTCAAGAATGTGTTGCACCTTCCCAAACTTTCCGTCAATCTTCTCTTTGTGTATCAGCTGACTAATTCTGGCATCGGAAAGAAAGTCATATTCACACCTAATGCAGTGGACATCTATGACATGCAAACCAATTCCAGGGTTGCTACCGGTGAGGTAAATCATCAATCTAGATTGTATACATTTTCTGAATTTATTGAACCATATTCTGCTTTACTGCTTACCCATGCTGATGAAAGTAGTAGGATATGGCATGAAAGGTTCAGGCATTTAAATTTTAGATAAATTCAACAACTTAGCAAGCAAATATCGGTTGATGGTCTACCAGATATCCATTTCTCCAAAGGAAACTGTGAGGGATGTGTTCTTGGAAAACACCCTCAAGAGAAATTCGACAAAGGAAAGACTTAGAGAGCTTCCTCTCCTTTAGACCCGATCCATAGTGACCTCATGGGTCATTTTCTGCATCCATCAATCAACAAAGCGAGGTTTGTTCTCATTTTTGTTGATGATTTCTCATGTTTCACATGGATTTACTTTCTCAGGCAAAAATCTGAGGTCTTTCAACACCTCAAAGATTTCAAAGCCTTTGTTGAGACACAGTCCGGAAAGAAAATCAAAATTCTTCGAAATGATAACAGGGGAGAGTATGTCAATCATGAGATTCAAAATATTTGTCATGAGGCAGGGATTCAGTTGCATCACACAGTTCCCTATACTCCANTCTGCATCCATCAATCAACAAAGCGAGGTTTGTTCTCATTTTTGTTGATGATTTCTCATGTTTCACATGGATTTACTTTCTCAGGCAAAAATCTGAGGTCTTTCAACACCTCAAAGATTTCAAAGCCTTTGTTGAGACACAGTTCGGAAAGAAAATCAAAATTCTTCGAAATGATAACAGGGGAGAGTATGTCAATCATGAGATTCAAAATATTTGTCATGAGGCAGGGATTCAGTTGCATCACACAGTTCCCTATACTCCACAACAAAATAGAGTTGTTGAGGGGGAAAAAAGATCTCTAAAAGAGATGGCCTCTTGCATGCTACATGCAAAGTCACTTCCACAGAGATTATGGGTCAAAGCACTGAATTGTGCAACCTACATCCAAAACAGATCTCCCTATAGATCTGTCAAGGATAAGACCCCCTACAAGGCTTGGAGTGACCTCAAAACAGAAGTGACCCACTTTCACATTTTTGGTTCACGTGTATGGGCTCAGATTCCTTCTGAAAAGAGGAAGGCACTTGATCCATAGAGAGCAGAGTGTGTTTTTGTTGGATACCCTGACGGTGTGAAGGGATACAGACTTATTAATCTTTCCTTGGACTGGTTCATCATTGAGTGAAGTGTCCAATTCAAGGAAAGTGTCTCGCATGTACCTCAACAACCGCATGTAGACACCTTCGTTCTTCCCCCTGTTCGAGATGATGAGCATGCACATGATGACTCTTCTTCAGACGAGACTTCTGATTCAAAGGATTAAGATGATCCAGATACAAAGTCAGTACAATCATATGCAAAGTTAGTGCATCCAAATGCAGATGTAGAGTCAGAGCAGAGGTCCAAATGGGCCCAGACTACTCTTCATGATGTAGGGGATATTGTTGGTGATCCAACAGATACTAGGAGGAATCAATCTGATTTCAAGGAGCCTCCTATTGCACTCACTGCCACTGAACCATTGCCCTCGAGGAATATTTTCCTAGTTCAGTCTTCAGATCCACAGTCTTATGGAGAGGTTGTTGGAAATCCCTTTTGGGAATCCGCCATGCAGGAGGAGTACAAATCCGTCCTCGAGAACCAGACTTGGGATCTAGTTCCCCTTCCTTTTGGAAGGAAACTTGTCAGGTGTAGATGGGCTTACAAGACCAAGAGTGAAACAAATGGACAGATTAGCAAATACAAGGCCAGACTTATTGCCAAAGTCTTTTAGTAGGTGCATGGCATTGACTATGATGAGACCTTCTCT
>SNQJ01S0011134.1:121316-140081 GCA_010110895.2 Picea sitchensis
TGGGCTGCAGACCAAGGGAGATATGATACATTTATCATAAAGGTGCACTTGTGGTAAATGGGCCCAGACATAGTCCTTCCTTGATCATGACAAGGAATAATATGGACATGAGGTGCTTGAAGTGCTTTCCACGTGTCAATTAGAATCAGGCCGACATTCACTCACATGTGTGTACTTGTGGTGAAAGATTCTGGTGTGGTCTTTGTCTTAGTCATGGTGATTTGACAAGGAATGATAAAGACTCAAGATGATATATGTTATTACATGCGGACCCAAAGTGAGCCTAATCTTAGAGAGAGTTAATTGGCTTAGAGGGAGAGTCGCAGAAGGAGTTTCTCCTTGGTTCAGGTGGGAGAGAGATGTCTCCCAAGACCGATAGACAAGTGTCATGAGTCTAGGGTGAAGTTTGTTTACTTCAAAGACAAGCTTGGCATGTTGAAGAATGTCTCCTTCGTTGAGAGGGAGTGTTGATGTATGGACAACATCGAGAATACATTCTCTTAGAATAATAATTAATAATATAGTTATTGCTGATTAAATATCATATATAATAAGTAAATGATAATAATAAATAGTTATTGATTATTCAAGGGACACATCCTTTCATGGATGGTCACCATATGTTCCCTATATATGGAACACTCATTATTGTAATAATATATCGAATATCCATCATATCTCATATGAAGAAAAACCAACATTTTCTTTCCCATGATATATTTAATTATTTGTTTTTGTTCTTTGTTTAATTATCTCCTCATGCTATAATACATTTTTTATGGCAAGGAGCAATGGTTGTTTTATTGTTTGGAAGCTAGAGCTATTTTTATTTTTATGTTGTTATGCCCCCTTACTAAGAGGTCATCACCCCAAGTTCTATGCAATGAATACATACCTAAAAAAGGACTTAAGAAAATGGAAATAAAAAACAAGAAGAGGTTCAATGAATAAAGAAAAAGGAAAATAAGGGGTTTGGAAAGACATAGTGTTGATTAAAGGGAATTTCATCGCATAAATGCTCCCTCATACAAAAAATCTCAAGTGGATGAATATATTACAAAACCTCACGTGACTATGTGCCACCACCCATGAAGTAAACCCCAAACCATAACATACATATTTACCCATAATACTTGATAGATCTCTTGGGGAATACTCCTCTACCTATGTACTGGCACATGTAATAGGGGCCAATGATGATCCTCCCATACCTAAACTTGGAAAATTGTATGGATTTATGAGCTAGTGTGAAGTTTGAAGGTGATGTTTAATGTGATCTACCTAATGGCATTTACATTTGACATGAATCACTTCTTATGTTGTATTGGACTTGTGCATGCCTCTGGATTGATGGATACATTTGACCACACATTGATCCCCTCCTTGGATGATATACTTCACATGGCTATTCACTTGTATCGAGCCTTGGTCCTTTGGAGAATGTTGAGGAGCTACTTTCACATATTATGGAGCTTGTGCCACCATTTTAGAGAGGATGTTCCACTTACTTTGAAGGACGTTGAGCCTTATGAGGACACCGCACCTTTATTGAGATGTCCTAGCACCTTCTTAGAGTTGATGTGGCCCATTTGGAGGGGATGCTCCACATTCTCATGATGATTTGGAATCTATTGTTGAGACATCACACCTTTTGGGGATGAAACGCTGCACCTCTAGGAGGGAAAATTTCACTTTTTAATCCCCATACACATCACTTTGGAGTGAGTCATCCACTTGTTGAGATCATTCATACCATAGATGTGGCCTCTAGCATGCATTTATGATGGATGATTTGCCATCAAATCATTTTTACTTCGGTTTGGGAGCATTGTTGGGGGTCTTCTTGATATATCCACACATGCATCATGGATATTTTATGTTTTGTAGCTTTATATATAGGGTTTGTAGGAGATAAAGGCATTATTTTATGTTCTTAGGGCTTTTACTAGATGACAAGGGTGCTTGATCTCTCATGTAAATAAAAGAAGCACTTCTCATTTGTAAACCGTTGCTACTTTTAGAGAATCATTACTACTTATCTACTTTTACTCATTTATTCTTAGTTGTGGATAGATAACTAGAGTGCCTACATGAGGAGATGTCTTGTGGACGACTTTGCAACTTCTATGGATTTTCATGACTAAGGTTTATGGATGAAAATGATTTTTTGAGTAAGTGGTCTCTTTAAATGTTGTTGGATTTTATATATGAATGGTTATTAAGTGTAATTGTACTTGTCTAGTGGTAGTTGTGCATTCTCTTCATATTACTCTTCAACAAATCCCTTCTTTTATATCCTTGGAAGATTACTAGTGGAGTATATTTCCTTGAATTATCTTGAATTTTTTAAGATACTAGGTGGATTTTATAGGGTTTGTAGTGGACAACCCTATATATCAACCTAGATCTAATTAAATCCTCTCAAGGGAGTCCTTAGTTGACTCCTTATGCCCCCCCAAAAGAGCAGGAACTAGTCTTCTCCCTTTTGTTAATAAAAAAACCTAAAAATAAACCTTTATTTTGTATTTTTTAGGGTTAAATTAGGGTTTAATAACAATTACATACATTTTCATCCATAAAAGGCTACATGTCTTGGTAATTGTGCCTATATATGATCTAAAATTCATCGTGTGACCATATTTTGTCTTGTTTATTTTATTTACAACCCGACTAGGACTAGACGTCTTGATATCTTGGGATATTATATGCATTTTAAATTTCAGAATTAACTAGTTTGAGAAACCCTGGTTTTAACTCATTGTTTTATCCTTACTTTTCATTGATTTATAACTTGTTTAAGACTAAACCCTATAGTTGTTGCGGTTTGTTTTATTTTTGAAATTTCATACCTTTCATGCATGTTTTACAATAATAATAGATAATTTCCAGGTTTGAGTGTTTTGGGGATTGTCTTTCATAATATTATTACTTGGTAAACCCCCTAGATTAGCCATATAACATCTTAAACCAAAACTGGTAATTATCTTCATTGAACACCTAAACCCTAACTTGCTTGATACCTTCTATTGGTGGTGATTTTGGGGTATCTACTTAGGAGGCATCATACTTGATTGCGTGTTGGCTTAGGAGTGTTAATGATCTAGGTGGATATCGGTGGTCACCCACCTCTTCCATTGACTCAACATGGTTCTCCATCTGGGCAATTTTTTTATCTACATTTTTTCTAGTCCTAAAGTTTTGGGGCCGTTTTGAGGCCTTAAACAATGGTTTTTGGTGATTCAACGACGTAGAGTGACCATTCAACGACGTAGAGTGGCCATGGCCTATTAAGGCTTGCGAACAATTTTACTTCTAAGTTAGATATTTCCGATGAGCTATTATGTGCCCCAAATAGAGATTGTGTGCAAAATTTGTGCCCCCAGGAAATTGACCTATCAACTAGCCACCTTGAGGCTTGCAATCCTTTTGGCGCTTCATCTCCTAGAGTTAGGGTTTTGAATATTTAGGTTTTTTTCCTCTTAGGGGTTAGTAATTATGTTAAAATTCCAATTCATCCTCTTGTAATGTCTCTTGTGAATGAGTGCATCCAACACCTTTCTCTTCAGATACAAGCTACCATCATTCTATCTATTTTGTACTTTTTTGCATTTTACACCTATTTCATTCATTAATAGAATTTGTGTTTCATTATGTTACTGTGATCTCTACAATATTTCTATGTGTGTGTTTCCTTTCATATTACTTTCTTTCATTTCATTCTCTATAGAATCTAGATAAGTGGTATCAAAGCAATCTACTCTTGTTGTTTCTTAGTGCATGTCCTTGACAAGGTCAAGGTACAAAGAGTTGGGTTTCAAGCTAATTTCACTTAGGGAAGAATTCTCTCACCAAACCAAGTGACCTGCCATGGTGGAAGAAAATAGAGATGATGGAGTAGGATATCCTTTGAAGTTGTTGCTTAAGGAAGCCCTCACACGATAGAGGAACGAGATGATGGAAATTTTTTCCTATATCCTTCAACAACTACCAATGGGGGCTAATGCAGTTTCAAAAAACATTCATTTTGTAGGTGTGACACCCTTCAAGGTGAAAGTTAATGTTTATATTCCTTTATTTGAAGGATAGATAGATGTAGAAGCTTTGGAGAAATCGTTAAATTTATTAGAGGGTTATTACTTTGTTCAATTTTTTTTCGACATTGAAAATATCACCTTCACACTCCTTAAAGCCCTTCCCTGTGTCAAAGATCAATGTGAAAGTTACTGGGAGAGACATAATGAAGACGAGTCTACAACATTTAGGATAGGACCCACTTGGGTGATATTTTTTGATGCCCTCAAGGAGGAGTTATACCCTATTGGAAACTATGATGACCAGTACACAAGATGGACTACTCTACATTAGGAGAGAGACCAAACAATGTTGGATTACAACAACATATTCCATACCTTGTGCTCAAAACTAGGTATGAAGGGATTCAAGTATCCTACAAAAGTACATCTTCCATACCATAGTATCCTACAAAAGTACATCCAAACAAAGATGGATTTATTGGACATATCCTCACTTGGAGCCGCTTATCGATATGTTGTCAAAATCAAGAAGAAATTTAAGAAGAGAAATAAGTGGGAGTTTGGGTCTACATATCCACTACAACAAAATCATGGTAAAGGTGCCCCTAAGTCATAGAACAAAGGACAAATAAAGGAGAGACAACATTAAGAAAACTAGTCCAAGATGAAAACAAGGAAGGGTAATGGGAATTCGAAGAAGGACACTTGAAAGTGGTGTGAATTCCACAAAAGATCATGGCATAACATTGATGAATGTTGCTCCAAACAATCATATTTTGTTGAGATAAAAGAAAAACAATCAGACTCTGGATTAGAATATAATTTAGAGCAAGACAAGGGAAAGTAGATTATTGACGTAGACGAGTGTTATCATTGCAACTGCAAAGATCCAACCAGAAGGATCACATGAGCTCAAAGAAGGGGAGTGCCACTTCCATTCATAGATGCGGGCGAAGGGGACTCCACTACATTTTATTGTTAATAGTAGTATCCAAAAGAACCTGATCCCGATCGATGGCATCAAGAGATTGAAGTTGACGACAACACCATAGCCCCAACCATACACCATCAGTTGGTTGAGCTAGGGATGCGACCTCCACGTCAACCAATAATGTCGTCTATCCTATGGCATAAATCCCTTCAAAGATGAGGTATCATGATTTTATTTTAGGACAAACCTATATGTGGAAACATCATGTTGTTACGAGTCCAGGCCTTGTAGTGTGATTGTTGCTTTAGGAGGCCATCTCTACAGGGCACTAGAGGTAGTCTCAACTACTGCAGTTTCCATGATCTTCAAAAAGTAGTGTCAAAAGCTAATCTCTCAGACTAGAAAATTTGTCCTCTTCATTGTTCAAATGGAATGTGATCAAAAGGTCACTATGACCATCAAAACCCTAGCATGGGGCCTCTCTACATAATAGAAGCAGGTGGACAATATTATAGAGGACTATATAGATATCTTCACTTCACGTGCTCCTTTTCCTAATGGCCTGATATACAAACACTCTCTTCTATAGAATGAGGAAATAAAATGTCAAATTCATGAGTTCATCCAAAAGGGCCACATTCAACCAAGGTCCTTACCTTGTGGGATCCCAATTGTATTAGTGCAGAAGAAGGACGATACATGGCGAGTTTGTGTTGATTACAGAGCCCTAAAAAAAATCACTATTAAGAACCAATACCCAATCCCTCGAATTGTCGATCTTCTTGACGAACTTAAGGGTGCCATGTTATTTAGTAATATTGATTTGAATTTAGGCTATCACCAAGTCTTGATTGAACAAATCGATGTATGGAAGATCACCTTCAAGTTTAGGGAAGGCGTTTTTGAGTGGTTGGTCATGCCTTTTGGCTTGACTAATGCGCATAAAAATTCATGAGGATGATGGTCGACATCTTGCAGCCGCCCATAAACTCTTTTATGGTCATATATTTGGATGACATTGTCACCTTCAATAGAAATTGGGTAGAACATTTGCAACAAATTCAACAGATCTTGAGCACTTTGTGGCAACACAAGTTATATGCCAATTTGAATAAATTCTCATTTGGCATGAAAGGAATTCAATATCTAAGATACATCATGGATGAACATGGGGTGCATGTGGACCCAGACAAGATCAAAGTAATTCACAATTGGCTAGCCCTAATGAATCTAACAGAGCTCCACAACTTCTTGGGATTACCAAATTCTACCATAGATTCATGTTGGGGTTCTCTCATATCACTTGGCCCTTAAGCCAAGTGACCAAGGGTGGAGCTAAATCCAAGTTTTCATGGTCTAGGTCACAAGAAAAAGAATTTGAGGATATGAAACATCACCTCTTCTTGGTACCAGTCCTCAATATGCTAGACCTACAACAAACATTAGAGATTGATATAGATGTTTCTGACTATGCTATCGATGTAGTCCTGACTCAACATGGACATCTAGTATCCTATCGCAATGAGACAGTCTATGATATTGTTCATAGGTTTCCCACCGATGAAAAGGAGATGTACTCCATTGTGTAGGCATGCCGAAAATGGAAGCATTATAATCTGGGAATGGAAACAATCATTCACATTGATCATAGGCCTATGCAATTCATGTGAACATAAGGCAAGTTACATAATTACCACCATTAGAAGTGGTCCACATACTTGCAACAATTCCACTTAAACATTAAATACAAGAAGGGAAACACAAACCATGATGTAGACTGCCTCAACCGTCCCCCTGTTGTGGTGTGAACCATAGTTCTTAACTCCTATGGGAACAAGACCTATGGGTGGGCCCAATTGTACGACAATGACCTTGAATTCTCTGCTACATATCAAACACCAAGCACAGGTAAACAAGTTCTATACTTTTACCTATGGGATGCACTTTTGTGCTATCTGGGCCATCTTTATGTTCCTTCAAGTGAGTGTGCAAAGGTAATTTAGGAGGCACATTATAGTCAAGTGGTAGGGAACCTCTATTTGGAGAAGATAATAATAGTATTTCAAAAGTATTTCTACCGGCGAAAAATCTGGCAGGATGCCAATAAGTGTATCATATCATGCACTACATGTGCAATTGCTAAACCTGCCATTAAGAAGCAAGGGTTTTACACTCCTCTACCTACCCAAGACAAGCCTTGTGAGTTAGTCTCCATGGATTACATGTCAGGTTTTCCCTCCAACAAGCATGGTAACGACTATGTCTTTGTGGTTGTTGATCGGTTCTCTAAGATTTCCATTTTGGCATTGTGTAAGAAGAGTATCACAACCAAAGCCACAACTAAGCTATATTTTGGGCATGTTTGGGTTCATTTTGGGATACCACAGACCATTATTTGAAATAGGGATAGTAGGTTCCTTAGTTTCTTCTGGTCCAACTTGTGGTCTCTAATGGACACCAAGCTAACCAAATTGATTTCCTTCCACCCCTAAATAGATGGACAAATATATGTGGTCAATGGGATGATTGTGCATATATTGCACATGCACAAATCCAAGCATCCACATGCATGAGATGAGAGCCTTCCGAATGTTCAACATAGCTACAACAGAGCCCTCCATATCTCTATTGACCACACATTCATAATTCCAATACCTTGTTCTAAAATTTTTCTTACTGATGTTTTCTTCCTTGATTCTTACTTGATGATATCCTGATCTAATATACAACGTTGTAAATATATTTGGTCCTCTTATCCAATAAAGAGTCATAAATTATGGGTAGAGGGTATTTGTTCTTCATCGTGGCTTTATTTAGTTGTCTAAATTCGATACACAACCTCAATGTTCCATCCTTCTTTTTCACAAAAATAACTCGTGCTCCCTAAGGTGAGATGCTTGGGTGTATGTACCCTTTCTTCAACAATTCTTCTAGATGCATTTGTAATTCTTTTAGTTTTGGTGTGCCCATTATATAAGGAGTATTTGATACTAGGACAACTATAGGCATTAATTAAATAGATAATTCTATGTCCCTCCTTGGTGGTAAACTTGGCATTTCTTCAAATAGATCCTCAAACTCCTGCAATACTGGAAAATCCTCAAGTATTGGTCTATTTTTCTTGTATGACTCTTCCACATGAGTTACATACAATTGACATCCTTCTTAAAACATCTCTTTAGTTGTATGGATGAAATCTCCCTCATGGAAACATTTCTTGGAATTCCTTGAACAATGTTCTGCTCTCCTTCTTCATCAAGACATATAAAGGTCGTGTTATGGAAATCTAGGACAACATGATGCTTTTCTAACCAGTCCATTCTAATTAGGATATCATAATATCCCAATGGTATGATATTCATATCAAGATTTGTATTCACTCCATTCAAAACTATTGGACAACCTCTAACAATTTCATTGATCCTTCTTTTGGTCCCAGTAGCTACTTGAACCAACCATGATATTTCAAGCTTATTTTTATTTAAATGAAATATGGTCACCAATTTAGGATGAATGTAACTATGGCTTGCTTTTGAATTAATCAAAATAGAAACAGACCGATTTGTTATCTTACCTTCCAACTCGATAATATGGGATTGATGCTCTGCTTGTCGATCCCCCAGGGCTACATGTATCCTTAGAACATTTCTACCCATGTCTTCCACTACGGTAGCCTCCTAAATGTTGTGCAATGTCCTCATTTTGTATTTTTTATGAGGGAAATATTTGTACACGTGATCTTATTTACATCCCCAACATTTAATTGGTGGTCTTCCCTTTTTCCCCAAGGAGTCTATCGATTTGGATTCATCTCGAGCATGATTATTTTATGTTTCAAGAATGTTTCTCTTGAAAGGAGGTTTGAATCCCTTTCTACTCAAATCTAATTTCCCCTTCTTCTTATCCTTCCAAGATTTTTGAAAAGTTTCTTTGTTGATACGGGTACTTGGCCTTATGGTATTTTCCAAGATCTTGGGTTCATCAAATTGAATTTTGTCTATGTAAAAATATGGAAGTCCACTTAAGAACATTTTAATTTTCACTGTTTCCTCCTTGATAAAGCCCATATACCTCAACATCTCTAAGAATGTCTTTTAATATTCCTCCATAGTCATGTTTTCTAACTTGAGTTCAAATAACTTTGACATCTTCTTGTCATAGTAGTGCTCTGAGAGATATTGATGATGAAAATATTTCTTGAACTACTTCCAATAAATCCTTTTCTCTTTAATGTGCTTGACTTGCTTCAGTTGGTCCCACCACATAGAGGATTTTCCTCGTACATGATATATGACAATCCTAGTTTTTAGTTTAGATGAGTAGCTATGTAACTAAAAATATTTCCCTATCCTAAGCAATAAGGTTTCAACATCATCTCCCCTTTTTTTCAACATTAAAGGTTGGTGGATTAATCTTGCTAAGCTCACCTTGTAAGCTATCCAATTTATATATTCTTCTTTGATTCCTAACATGGGACACTTCTGGGTTGCTTCTTGATTCTTCAGATGCATAAAACTTCTTGGTTGAATAAGTAGGTGAGTAGTGATGTATTTGAGTTGTACTATCATTTCTAGAGTGCTTGGATTTTCTGTAGTTATCCCTCCTTGCATGAGGTCTATCTTCTTCCCTATGTCTCGAGYCTAATCCATTCTTCATTAGTCTYTGCAACTTATTGAGACTTTGCAACCACTGAGTATTTATTTGATTTTCTCTTCCTATGTTCTTATCATCTTCTCATTGTCATGTCTATAACTATGTACTTCCATCTTTAAAATCCTCATAGTCTCTACCAGGTTTGTTGGTTCCACCCTGCTTCTATGTCCATTAGACTTTGTTTCCTCATTACCTGAATTGATGTTTAGACCTTTAGCTTCCCTTTCATGTTTGTAGAATGTTCGTGCACCTTCCATGTCTTTGATCTACAATCCTTAGCTTGGATTGTTATGCTTGTAACCCTAATTCTACGAAATGTGCAAGAAACCATTATTGTTAGAAATTATGATTATTGTAAAATTTTGTTAATTAAAGATTTATGTCCTTTCTCTTCTTATTCTACAAGGAATCCTACAACACTTCTCTAGATTTTAATCCTTAAAGATTATTCTCCTCTGAATATTATTTCCAACAACTATACTTATGCCCCATTTTGATATCTAGGATTAAAGTTATGGCTTTCCAAATTGTCATTTTTACCCAATTTATGCACTTTCTTCACTGGTGCAATTTAACTCAAAGGCCAACCATAGTTTTAAAAATTGGAACTAGTCGAGGGTCCAAGCAGAATCGATAATGAATCGATCGAACCAGTTTTTTTTAAAATACATAAAATATTTAAATCTTAACAAAAAAAAATTATTTTTAAGATTTTAAATCATGTTTATAAAGAATTAGAGACAACATATCCAAAGTATGCTCATGAATATATCAAAATTGCACCAACTGCAATACATATCTAGAGATCAGAATATAAATACATAATCAAGGAGGCTCTAAATGGCCTCTACAACAACAAATAACATACTAACAAGAGTCAAGACTACAAGTCACTATCTCATTGATCAACATGATCATTGATCAATCATTACTACTGTTAGAAGTAGAAATGGCATGAGCATCCTCTCCCTCGACATCATCATCTGTCTCTAACTCAGACTCAAATGCGACCTCAAACTCATCATCATCAGGGAAATCTGTGACTGTAGGCTCTGAAGCTACACTATATGTAGTAGTACGAGTACGAGGAGGCACATGAGGTATACGACTACACATGCATGTAGTTCCACTAAGGCCTGCCATGTATGACTCTAGAATTGGATTGTGGGGACCTAATAGTGGATCTGCATCCATCTGAATATTCCCTACCTCATCCACCTCCAAATCATAGTCAGTATCAAACTCTGGTGGGTGAGTCTCCACTACCCAATCTGAAGTTGGATCAACATCATCCAATACAATGGGATCTGAATCAGGTCTTTTGTTCAACAATTAGTTGCGCCTTAGCCAGAGGTTATACTACACGGAGACCGGATCATTTAACTAATTTTGTTCTAAACTATTTCTCTTCTTCGTGTGAATCCTCTCAAAGACAAACCAATTGTGCTCACACCTGGAAGCATTGCATGTTTGACTCAACACTCTAATTGAAAACTTTTGCAATTGAGGACATTGGCTGCCAAATGACTCCCACCAGTGTGCTACATAAAACATAGTTAGTCGAGTTAGTTCCTTGAAGTAATAAATTACAAAGTATATAAAATTTAAAGTTTAAAGTTTAAAAAATTGAACTTTAAGCTTTGGAATTGTTACCTGGCACATCCACATCCCTTGCAATCTTTGCTAGGTTCTTGCCGAAGGTACTTGTGGCTCTAGTGAAAGAAATGATTTTTCGGTGTATCTCCAACTGCTCAGTCTCAGAAGGGACCATGCGCTCAAGGTAATCATACAAGCCATATTTAACCTCCCCAGTCAAATCTTCTCCAAGTTGAGCTTTGTAATGATACCTTGGGTTCAGGAAATACCCAACTGCATGTATAGGGCGATGGAGTTGATTGGTCCATCTATGATCAATGGTCTCCAAAATAGGCCCATACTTGGTCACTCTATCCTTGTATGTTTTCCTTATTTGCTCCTTTTCCTGATCCATAGCCTCATAAATGTAACCCATGGCCAATTTTTCCCCATCCACTAGCCGCAACACCTCAACAAGTGGCTCAACAATTTTCACAATTTATGCTGTTTTTTTCCAAAATGTGGGATCATTAACTTTATTTTTGGTGTCTTTTCCATCTTGTCTACATGCCCACTGAGATGCATTACATTCATCAGATGCAAACATATTTTGCAAGTTCTTTGATTGGGAATCCATAAATTGCAATGTCAAGAAGTGAGTTGCAAATCTAGTGATGGTAGGCCTAAGAAGCTCCATGTTCTCTGTGTTTTTACTCATCAGGTTTAAAACCCATGAGTGGTTGTAGATGTAATTTGTGATTCTTTTGGCATGCTCTATAGTGTTTTTGATCCATTCATGTTTTCCAATGTCCTCAAGCATGAGGTCTATGCAATGTGCAACACATGGGGTCCAAAATATGGTTCTATGTTTCTCCTCTAACATCTTCCCACCAAGAACATAATTAGAGGCATTATCTATGATGACCTGAACAACATTGGCCACCCCCAACTCCATAACAACCTCATTTAAGAGCTCAAATAGAAATTTTTCATCTTTGACCCTATCAGATGCATCAAATGATCTAAAAAACATGGTTACTTGTGGGCAAGAGACAAGAAAATTTATGATAGTACAGTTCCTTCCATCACTCCATCCATCCGACATAATGGTACATCCTGTTTTGGCCCATGATGCTTTGAAATCTGTCAAGTATTCTTCAATGGATGCAACCTCTTTGTGCAAAATATATCCCCTCAAATCATGCATAGTAGGGCCTTTGAAGCCCCTACCACAAGCAATAATGGCATCCCACATAGGTTGGTAAAATGGTGAGTGAGAAACATTGAAGGGGATATCAACATCATACCACCATATAGCTATGTACTCATAAGAAACATCTCTATATTGTTTCTTCCAATGGTCATCTAAGGTGGGTTGAAATTGAGTGGGATGACCTTTAGAAACATTGGCATTGTCAGAGCCAGAAGTGGGGGGAGTTGTGAAATACCTTTGGATGGTATTCCTCTCTTTACTTTTAGGATGATGCATAGTATTTTCACTTTCAAGGGGAGGATGAACATAACTAAAGGGGTCTCTAACACCGGTAGAAGGAATAGATGAAGAGCCCTCATAATCAAAAGTGGGGTTGGCTGCCCTCATTTTTGCTACAATCCTCTTCCTCCCTATTTCAGCTTGTATAGCCTTTTTCCTAGCCTTTTCTTGTTGGTAGTCATTAAGTACTTTTTTCATCTCTTCTCTAATAGGCCCAGTAATATCTAATGGTGCCTCACATGATTTAACTTGGCCTCTAACACCAACCAAGTGTTCTTTCAGCCTACGAATCCCCCCCCCTTGATGCATTTTTTACAATACTTGCAATACATTAGACCTTCAATTACATCAGCATGAACCCATGTAGCATATTTAGATTTTGGGGCCATTGTAAATTTGTAAATGAAAACTCAAAGGATAAAACAAAGGTGCAATTTGCACAATGCAAGCAATCTGAAAATGCAAAGAAGGAACCTTGTCTTAGACTCTTACTTTATATTCTATGATTCTATGTAAGTTTCAAACATTCAACAATCAAGATGGAAAAAAAAGAGTGGAAAATTTTCAACATACATCTAATACAACTCCTCTAAACTTGAAGATGAACTATAGCCTCCCAGTTGAGATGCCAAATCCACCACAAACTACCCAAAACACTTTCCCAAGAAGCTCCTCAATGCTACTCCTCAATGTTTCTCTTCAAGAATCAATGTTGCTTCAAAACCCAAATGCTCACAAATGCTCAAAGAGAGAGGTGTGAGGCACTTAGAGGGGAGTGAGAGTGTCTTATATATTAGAATTAGGGTTTGGATCTTAGGTTTTAGTTTTAAATGAAAAAAAATATAATTTTTGAAGTCCGCGGGTCCACTACAGTCGGTCCGGACCAGACCGACTGGTTTATGACGAAACCGGTCAGTTTGGTATCAAACCGATCGATTCGGTACCAAACCAGACGGTTCCATCATAAACCAGTCGATTGGTTCAGTTTATTGGCCAGTTTGAACCGGTTTCCTATCAAACCGGTCAAACCGACTTGTTTTGGTTCTAGTTTGACCGGTTTTTAAAACTATGAGGCCAACTTCTATCACCTATAGAAGAAAAATTGTCAGGAACCAATACAAATTATGTATTAGGCACTAATAAAATTGATGATGGTGAATACACATCAACTTCCAAATTATTAATCTATTTCTCCATTCAAACTCTAAAACAATTAGAATTTTCAACTCTGTGATTTTTGCACTTTTCTCCATAATTTTTTGCAAAACCGGTTATCTCCCACATGGAGCAGTTCTGGAAAAACCTCGCTAAGGAAAATTTGTCTCGATTGATGAGAAGGTAAAATGTTGACCAAATAAAATTTTCAAAATTTGTGATTTGGTGTCTTTTTTCCTCTGAAAATATAAAAAATCTCCCAAAATTGGCTTGAAATAATGGATTTTGGCTTGTTTAAACATTCCCATTCCAAACACTTGGAATCTGGACAAATGATCCACTAGGTATTTTGACGTCTTCTTCCTGGACTCACTATAAATTTTCATCAATAACACGATCTCTACCTAAGATTACCACCTTACTGATAAAAAAACACTAATTTTCATTTTCTGGAAAATTGAAGCAAAATTGTCTAGTGGCCCTCAATGATACTTTTGTAGTCCTCTTCACTATAGACATACCCATAAAATTTCATTTGATTATGAATTAATATGCTCGAGTTATGGCCAAAATAATATTTTGGGTCTAAAAATGTTTTTAAACATAGCCAATGATCTGTTGGTGTGGTAAATGGATGACACGGCACGACACATGGTTGTTGGTGGCACTAATGTCCACCTGTCACCCTTGGTTCAACCATGTCACCATCCCCTTGGAAATTTGAACAATTCTTCTATCAAGGGTCACCTAATTTCTCACATTAGGAATTGATAAATTTCTTCTATCGACACACTTCGAAATTCTTCCTCCATCAATGAACCTTGGATTTTTTCTTTCATCAACGATCTCCAAAATGCGCTTTGATGAACTACAAAAAGTTTTCTTCGATGGATTCAAATTTTATATTTTGGTGAACTAAAAAATTCTTCTGCATCTGTGATTTCCAAAATGCACTTCAACAAACTACAAAAAGGTCCCTTTGGTAGACTCAAACTTTTGCCTTTTCAATGAACTAAAAAATTCTTCTTCATCGTTGAACTACAAATTGCACTTTGACAAGCTATAAAATGGTCTTCATCTGCAAACTTCAAAATTCTTTCTTTAGAGAACTTCATAAAACTTCTCTTTCAATGGTTTGAATAATTTGTGACATCGATGAGTTTGGTAAAACATCTTTTTTAGTGGTTTGAAGAATTTGTGACATTGGCGAACTTCATAAAACATCTTTTTTTTCGGCAGAATGAAGAATTTTTTTATATCAATGAACTTCATAAAACATATTTTTTGGAGGTTTGAAGAATTTTTGACATCAACAAACTTCATAAAACATCTTTTTTTCGGTAGTCTAAAGAATTTTTGACATCGATGAACTTCATAAAACATCTCTTTTCGGCAGGCTTAATAAAACTTCCCATCGACAGATTTGATCAAAATTCTCATCGATGGACTTGGAAATCTGTCTTCGACAAACTCATTTTCACTGAGTATTTTTTTTACCAAATCGATGGTGAATCTGAAACATATATCTCAAGATCAAAAATAATCTGGGCTATTGATAGGTGTATGTAAATTTTCAAAGAAAATTTACACAAGATCACCATGGAAGCTCTGCACTAAGATTCACATGGGAGATTTTGACCCAATGCTCTCCCATTCAATAGCATGTGGCCAATACACAATGGATTCATCTAGAAAACATGAATTTCTCTCTGATTTCATCATTTTCACCCAATTTCAACACAAATTGACACTATGCAACCACAAATTTGACAAATTTGCATTGATCTTTGCTCATACAAGTCAAGGGCTAGAGCCTTCAACTCTGATATCGATCTATAACAGATCCAACTTCTAGTTGGGTCACGTCACAAAAAAATTATTCTCTAATACCAAATTGTAACAAACCCAACTCTGTGTTGGGTCACATCACAACAAATTTATGCTATGATACCAAACTGTAATGTACCAAAATCGAAGAGTACCTCAAGTACTTGCGTTCTTGAACTAATTTTCGAACTCTAATACCAATTTAATTAAAAATAAGCATGTATCAAACACTAGGCTCATAAAAAAAAATCAAGAACATATATAAAATCAAGAAAGTGTATTTCTCACAAAATGCATAACATTTAAAGATATTCACAACATTAAATAGTGAACAAGCACATAATAAAACAAAACATGAATATAATACTCAAATAACACTTATCTTTATCAAATAACCACATCGGTTGGTTGCAAACATCAAACATTCCACCCAACCATAAACACTACTGCTCCAAATCTCTCAACAACATGTCACCCCCGAGTTGAGGCTATGAAACCACAAGGACGGGTGCCTAGGCCAACTCTAATCTCTCATAGACAATTAAGTTCTCATGTTGTTAGACTCTACTCAATCACACAACAATCTCAACTTACCAACTGAATTTTCCCTTCACCCTGCATAAACTAAAGAAAGGAATTCCCTTCTCTACAACATAGTTCCTCAGGATATTCCACTTCATTATAGGGCTCGAATATAGTCTAGCAAGAAAATATCAATGTTGGAAGCTCCATAGATTCTCAGTTGTGGGAAATTTTCCTCAAAATGCCAATGCTTCCTTGCAATCAAGCATCATTGCATTTTTGGAATATAAATTATCTTCTCATATAGCCAAATAGCAGTGGCTCTCTCCCACATAAATCTTCTCTTATCTCCAAGAACCAAGAAAAACAAAGAATGAGAGAATCCCAACCAAAAAATTAAAAATATGATTAGTATATGCTTTCTCACAATGCGCCACAAGTGTTCCCCAAGAAGCTCATGTAATTCCTTTTCCCACTAATTCAAAGAAGGTTTTAATAAAATATAATAATTTTGTTTGGCCCCTTTAGGTACCCCCTCTCTCATGGAATCAAAGCCCCCTATAAATTTGTCCATGTTTGTTTACTGTTGGTGATGTATTTTATTATTAATATTAAAAAATTATTACTTTGCTAGGCTCTTTAGCCTTTCATCATGTACAAACTTGGGGATCAAAATTGAGGTATTACAAGGGATTTTACCATCCACTGGAAAACATCCATATTAGTATTACCAACTTCCTTCTAGATCCCATTTACCATTTCACATCAACATTTTGTTCTCTAGTTGAATTTTGGTAGCAATTACTTGCTCTCATGGTCACACCTAAAACCATGGATTATCCCTTCTATTTGTAGACCCCATGAGGCTAGCCAACTCACCCCCTTCATGCAAAATTATTAATTTCCTTAATACTCATGACTCTTCCCCCATGTATCATTCCCTTTTTTTCTTTATTATTTATTTTCCTTAAATAAATAATTCAACTTTTTAGATAAAATAATAATGTATTTAAGATCCCCCTGAAAGTGGGTAGTTAATTTATGAATTAACTCAACTATGGGGTCCTTTTAATTTTACCTTAGCTTAGTTTTCCATCTAGAAGAATCAGTCATTGGGGAGTAAGGTCATCCCACCCTATTGTGTGCCCTCCAGTAATAACAATCCATATATTCTACAAATAGAGACTCCACAACTCTATTAAGACTATATGCCTTATTTGAGAGTCCACGCCTCCATTAATGATTTGGTGGTTATGTATTGATATCCCCAACTACTAGGGATAACTAAGGAGATGATGTCTTGAGGCACTAAGGTTGTAGACATGGAGTACTGAGAGACATCTTGACCAACAGTGTCCTCTTGCACAGATAGAGACCTGCCTCGCCACCACAGCTTCAGGTTTATCATGACGGTATCCACCACATAAACAGGGTTCCAAAATACATTGGGTCTTTCTCCATGAGGTACAATCCAATTATTATGGTGAGTGTCATTTCAATATTTGAGGCATTTGAGTTTGATGCATTTATTACTGCTTTTGATCATGTAATGTTTGCTTGGACATTATGCTCTTTGCCCTGTTTTACTTTGGTGGTTGAAATTGCACCCTAGAAAGTGGGTCACCCTTAGGATATGTTTGCTTTTGGTAGGTCCTCTTGACAAGTAATCATGCCATTCCAGACCATACTTATCACTTTCCACACTTCATCCCCTCATCTCCTTACCTTTTGGGATTTTTGGGTATACTGACCCAAGAAGGGGTTGTCCCTCATTTCATGGGAAGAAGGGGTTGAAGGCCCAGAGGATTGTAGCTGGAAAAAGATAAAAGTAAATCATTAACCTTCTAGATGCTTGCCCAAAGATCCCGAGGACAATGAAATGTGTCTCATAAGAAATTGATGGGACCTGTGAAAAATAACTAATACAAAATGCCAACCAAGGTAGTTCATGCGTGGACACTATTTTTAATGCTTGGGTAGAAGCCCCACACATGTTTTCAACTTAGGGAAGCATGAGGTGACCAGCTTAGAGTCAATTTGCGCACAATTTTTCATGATTAGGTAGAAACTCCACCTTGGATTCAACCCAGAAACTTCTTAAAAGAATAAAAGGAAATAAATGGGCTTTGAAAAAGGTTGCATTGAAAACAAAGGTGCAACACACCCTCTACAAAGGCAACCATAGATGAGACACTACAACCCTTTGTATGTCATGAAACCCATGCCAAAAATTCTTTCCCCCATCCATGCACCTCATCCACATGACTTAGAAGGAGGTCCCCTTCTGAAACACTCCTAAACTTGAGGAACGATTCACCCAATAGGTCGCTTTGTCAACCCTCCCATACCTAAACTTGGAAAATTGCATAGGGCCTTTGAGAATATGTTCATTTTAATGAGGTAGTTTGGATGTTCTTACTTAGATGGATATTGTATTGATTTGATTTACTTGTTATGATGCATTTGACTTGAGACCCTTGGAGGGTGTATCTATTTGTCTTTACATGACCTAGTTGGTGGACAATTTTGGAAGAACAAGTCGAGCTTGGGATTCGATGGGGATTGAATCCCATAGG
>SNQJ01S0011134.1:144603-182230 GCA_010110895.2 Picea sitchensis
TTTGATGTAAGTGAGGTTGTCGATCCTTGCTTTCCTCATGCGCAAGAAGTTGAAGATGCAAATAGTCTCAATGATCAAGAATCTAAATACCTAGTTCAATCCGCCCTAACCTATGCACACGAAGACAAAGAGATGGTTATTTTCATTCATATTGATGGTTTTGTGAAAGAACCCTTGGATTTGGTTGATGAGCATATAGACAGGTTCATACGAACTGGGAGACATAGATGGGATGTTTCTTGTCTCATTTTTTATGGAGACTCCATTTATGACATCGAGGGTAGCTCTCAGGCAAAAGGGGTTAAGGTATCATCTTCAGAGGATTGGTCTGCATGCATGTATGATTCAGATGTTTGACATCTTGATGATTATATTATTATATATTTGTTCCACCCATTCGAGGATTACCCGATGCAACATTTTCAGGATGATTTTCACCCATCCATTGGAAGTTGTGATGCAAATCCTCTTGGGGATGCAAACTTGTTCTATGAGGAATTTCAACCACCTTCATCCTCAATTTTAGATGTGTTAGCACTGAGAGTCACACTTAGACTGATGTAAGTGCAAGCCCAATACCCATCAAAATATAAATGGATTAAATTGGTTTGAGTAGGTGGATCAACAAGACTGGGAAAGAAAGGGAGAGGGAAACAAAATGTTTGCAGAGGCATTCCATTGCGTATGGAGTCATAACATCCTACAGATAAAAGGCAATCAAAATGTATATAAGACAAAAGAGATATATAATGATGAGTAGAAGCATAGTGAATATGAAAAAATGAGGAAAATTCATTATACAAAGATCCTTTCTGCAATAAATAAAGATTTGTTTAAACAATGAACAATGATTTAATGGGAAATCTACAACAGATCCTATGATGTTCATGAATCCATCAATCAATGGCAGCTATGATCCTCAAAACTTGCAATATATTCAAGTAAGAAGATAACAAAGAAATGGAAAAACATAGAATACAATATGATAACAACTTTCATGAATATTTAATGGCAAAAAATGTCATTACAAACAGGCCCTCGGGCTTACAAATGAGCAACTAAAATGATCCTCCAACTCTCTCCTCTCTTGGATCACAAATAACACCCTTTTCTCATAAAAAACCCTTTCATTTATAGTGAATAATATATATCTACCCTAAGGAGGTCAAAACCAAGGAGTTACATAGGATCCTCCTCCATTTAGGAGTCTTGTACAAAAGATTCCAACAAAATCCTAACAAATTCCTATTTTTGGGGGATTTTTTCTATGATGATAAATTCCTTTTGAAACAAGTCATCCTGATTGATATGGAGATGGAACACATGTCCCTCATGTCCAACTAACTCCTAGGAGACCATTCGAACCTTCCTTGTTAGGCGGCAACCTCCAAACAAGGTGAATATCCAACAACTATGCAAAACATAGAGTTTGCAGTGCACTGGTGTTTTAATTATATCTCTTGAATTACAAATTGGGTTAGGCTAAAATTTGGTCAGCAAGTCGATGCCATTATCATTCTCCTCCACAAAAAATTTCAAAAAAACCCACATCACCTTTTTGGAGTTGTGATCAAATGTTTAGAAGAAGCTGCTACTGGAAATGAGTTTGCAACGCCCTTGTCTGCCAGTTTACAACGCCAAAAGGAAAAAACATCCCAAATCATTTTCTCAACCTTCAAACAGGATGAAAACCCTCATGGAGTACCTGATTGTCATAAGGCTGTGGTGTATATTGATAAGTCCAAACGTGAGTGCCTGCAACCTATCCAAGCTACAACACTCCTCCTTAACTAGTTCACAACGCCAACTCAAATATAGCTTGCACACTTTGAGGAGGCTGTTAGTTGATGGTATGACATAATCCCTACAGAAATGGTTAAATTGTAGGCTCTAAAAACTATAAATCCTCCTTGACATGATCAATCTTATGTGTTAACATTTGGCTCCACAGGGGATGGCATGCTCCCTGTGAGCTGCCAAGAACATGCAGTTCCAATGCCTTATCCATTCCATCTCTGTCCAAAAAACATGTATGCATGAGAGCACCTCCACTCCTGATTGAAAATTGATAACATCCACACACTAAAAACAAAAACCACTGCAAACCAAATGCAAACTAAAGGTTGCATTCAAACTGAAAACGAAATGCTTGCATGGCAAACTTATTTATATACATTTCTAGTCCTAACTGTTGAAAAATTGAACTTTCAAATATATACAAATTTTCTCAGTAACCATACAAATAACCTTGTGGCTGAATGATCTTCATCCTCATCTCGACAACAGAGAACTAAGTAACAATAGAGACATAATGACAACCACACATACTTCCTTGAAAAATCATAATTACAATCCAAGTACTTTGTTCTTATGATGACAAAAGTTGAAAATCTATTGCTGCAAAACATCTCCATATAGATAACAACTTGATCTTGAAATCTATATAGAACTTGTTGTGGCTCATCAATGAATTCCTCCTTGGCTGATTCAGGCATGGGATGACTTGAAAACTGTTGCGATATATTTCCACTCTTTTCACCAATTTCCACTAAATATGAAATGGAATCTCAAGATCTATAGCTGGGACTGACTCATTTTTACATTTGTAATAATCAAGCTGAAAATGAGAGTTGTAAACTGTTGAGGAAAATATATGAAATAATCTTACTCAAGCATTTTCAGACTCTGCTTGGCTAGAGCAAAGTAAACAGGAATATCACCCCATGTTTATAGCAAAGAAAAATAACATCCTATCTCACAAGTATTAATTACGAGTGCTTAGGATATTCTTTTATCAACAAAAAGCTTGCTGGAAATTGAATTTTTATGTAATTTTCTAAACATATTAGTTGCCGAAATAAATGTAAAGATAGAAGTAAAGTCACCAAGATTATAATCAAGACAGATGATACATAAAACAATCCTTTATTTCATTCAAATTCACTAAAGAGTCATTTTCTTTACAAAATCCCATACATAAATTTTGAACTAAAGTCAAACTTAGACATCCCTGATGGAACATACAAAAGGACCTCTGACAGAAAATCAAAACTGAACTCTAAAAGTCAGATCAACTTGCCACAGATTGCTGCCCACTCGACTCTGCACAATAGCTTTTGTTAGTCATGAAAATTAATTCACAAACATACAAGTCTACACAGACTATCAAAGATAGATCAACACCTCTGAAAAACAAGTGTCTAAATGATGTGATTCAACCCTGAATATTGTTGTCCACAATAAGACCCTTCTATCATAAAAGAGAATTAGGCTTGTGATGAATAATGCATGAATGAAAACTTAACTATCTCAACATAAACTCAAAGAGCAAACCTTAGTATGCTTCTACTTCTATCCTCCTCTTGTTCCTCCCTTTCCTTTTGCTTTTAAACAAATCAGAATTGGTTGAAGTAGTTGAACCAATTCTTTAGTTAAGTTAATTAAAAGACTCAACTAACTTTAGTTAGGGGGAAGAGTAATAATTATAATAAGGGTTATAAATAAATAATAACTAGTAGGTGGGACCCCTTGTGACTCCCTTTAGTTCATGACAATCAGAACATAACCATTAGTTAAGTAAAACCCACCTCCTTGTGTCTCCCATCAACATATTCACTTTTGGCAAATTTAGCTCATGAAATTGAAATTATTTTCAAAAATATTACTCATATATCTAAAATAAAACTTGTTGTCCAAAATTTCCTAAAGTCAAATGTCATCAACAATGGATAAAAATAAAAACTCAAAAGCCATATTTCCCAGTCTGCGATGCAACCCTTCCTTGATTACTGCTGTCACCTCTTTATTTTCTTGAATTTTCCTTTGGCTGTGCAGAGCCTTTAGGCCTAATCTCGTTGATCACGTGGGAACAATCATCCCTCAAATGCATCCAGGGAAGACACAGATTTTTCAGAGCCATTGGAGGGTGAGGAAGGGGAAGCAATGGATTTTCCTTTATCAAGGGCATGGTGGGCCTTAGTTTTCAATCTCTTGCTAGCATGGGAGGATTGCACTGACGAGTGGTTAGGGGCAGCTTGGACAATGGGGTTAATAGGCGGAGGAGCAGGCAAGGACAAGTTGGGTTAGCCACGATGTTGGGAGATTGCCGGGTGGACAATCTCCTGCCATCCATCATTTTCAGGGACCTCGTGTTGCAATTAGACATGAGGAGGTATGGGGATACCGAGGGCTTGCGGAACTTGGAAAGGAGGCCTTTCAAGCCTAGGTTGGATTACTCCCTGCCCAATCCAATTGAAGAATCTGGCCTGAAATAATTGGCCAAGCTCTTGTGAGTCAACATCAAAATGTATGGAGAACCTGGGCCTTCTTGGGCCTCGGTTCCAATTACCTCTATCTCTATTTCCCCGACCATGGCTACCTCGACTGAAAAAACTCATTCCTGCATGCATGATTGATTAGCAAATAGTCTTTTAAATAACCATACATGACAACTCTTAAAAATATGAAATAGATTTGTCTCAGCGATGCCTTAGACTCATGTAATCCAATCCATACAAATTATTTTCTTGTTTATCAATGAGCAGGGGGTGAAAAGGGTTCTGGGATATCGAGGGGTTTGTATTGAGCGAAACATGATATAATGAGAGGGAAAATAACTTGTTTACTACTCAATGACAACAACAATCAATTGAAAAACAAACCAATAAAACATCACTGTAATCCACACAAGACACTGCTACTTTCAACTGCCTTAACACCGAAATTCTCTTGACTGTAATCAATCTCAGAACAGGGAGTGAAAAAATGAATATGGGAATGTGATGCGATTTGTAATTAGTGGAAACTGAAATAATGGAAGGGAAGAAAAATGATCACTGTTCATGAAATTAATTAAGTGATCCATAAAACATTCTGTGAAAAGAGATGCATCAACCATCAATCATTGTGACCAAATAACAATTTCTGTGCATTTAACTAGTTCACTGTTCATAATCAAATATCCAACACAGTGCTATCACAAGACAATATGCATTTCACACAATCTGTAAAGAGGCTTTGTTCCTTTCATTTACATGCTTTTCAACTTATAACAATTTTTGAACAGTAACCATTCCCAATCTGGAAACCATCAAAATCAACCACTGCCCATACATTACTTCAATCAACAACTATACTCAAAGTCATGTTTCCAAAATTGACAGTGAAGTCACACTATCACTACAATCGAGCCTGTCATTTTAAATGCAATGATATTCATTAAACATATATAGGCAGTAACCAAATAATTAAGATCAAATTGCAAAACCCGAATTGACACTTAAACAAACAACAACCACCATTCCAACACAAGCTATGCACCGAATAATTCAATCATGCAAGTGTAACTCCATCACTATGCAATCCCAATTTAATGTGACTCTAAAAAGCTGGGCCACCCATCCAACACGACGAGGTATCAACAACAAGCTTGTCTCAGCAAATGATCGGGCTGCAAAAAAAACATGCTTAAAACCTTGTGAGTATCCCTGAGTGTGAAACCCAAGCCATCCATGTTATACACAGTGCACAACCAACAAAACACCACGATGCAACATTTCCATTTTACAAAACTAAACACACAGTCACGAAAATAACTCAACCCATCATGCTGAGCCATCAATCTAATACAATATTGTTTCGATTTAGTCACACTGTAATCGACTATGTTGTGTACACTCGGCTTATACAATCAGACAATCATAAGCATGCAGTGGATGTCGTTCATACAGTCTTCTTGGTTGCAATAACCAATCGGTCCCAAAAGAAACTAACAATTATCATGACAGAAACACCGCACACACAAGGCGATATGCGTGAGCAACATCAAGCATTTGTAACCAATGCCAGCTAATCATCCAAACAATCCTTAGCACAAAAATACTAGTAACTGTGTATCAACCAACCAATCCACCACTGTCGTAAAAATCAATTGACCTAACAAGCCGTGACAACCACGCATACCCATGCATTAATTCGAATTGGGGCAGCGACCCTCTCCATTAAACAATACTGAGTTATTAAACATAAGGAGAGAGACCGTGTAATTTGAGTTGTGTAAATAACAAGTAGGGTTTACCATTGTTATAAAGAGGCAGTAACTAAATGCCAAACCAACACGACTGTCATATGGCCAACTAGGTGAGTCTGTGCTCAAATTAATCGACGATACATTCAATCCACCATCACCCATAGTAAACTTGACAGGCCCAAAAATCTTCTCTACACAACTTCAGACTGGAGGCTAAGGGTTTGTTCTATAGCCAACACATGGAGAACAGAGCCAAATCCTTGTAGTAGTGAAAAATCTGAGGCCAACGGTGCATACACAGAGAGAACCATGACTCATTCGTGGATACGTGACAAATCCATGGCAGGGGGCCATAATAGAAGGCCAGGTTCTCATTCGGCCTGGCAATGTTATTTAACGTACGCAGGGTATAACCCTCGTGCTATTTGATCAAACAACCACAACACTGGGGTGAAGACAAGGCCGAGTAAGAACAAGAAACACATTTCGTGACCCCTAGTGGTGCAATCAACCAATGCCCAAGTGAATGAAACACAGTGACACAGGATGCCTCCAACCATTAAACCCATAAAATCCATAGACTTGACATAGCTGCGAACACGTGAGGACAACCAACCGACCCAAGACCAACAAAACCCTCCCACTAAACCAGCAAGGATAATAGAGAGCTAGCACCCAGGGTGACCAATAACTTCTATGGATTCAATATTATTGCAGAAATAACCATTAATGCTTCATTCCAAGAACACAATTTTACACAGTTGCAACACTTAAGGAAAACACAAACCAATACACCCGAGCCATTAATCATTTCATAACCAGAGCAGACTCATGAATGGCCAAAAAAAGAGATAYCTGTAATTGAATTCCTTAAGATAAGAGCTGGTCGAGCGGTTCCTCTCTGCTAAGAAGTCGGAGCATAACCACAACAACAAGGTYGAACAATAGCCCAACTAGGGTGGCGGCTAAAGGAAGGAGTAAAGGTGACATGTAGTAAATGCACGTCGCCTCCACCCACAATTCATTTACTCATTAGTACATGCCAATGAGCTTTTAATTAACACCATTAATTTAACTCTGCATTGGAATCTGCATCTATTACTTGCCAAATGCGCCATCCACATCATATATCCCATTTCACATTATATAAATCAAACAAAAACACATCATCATTAACGTCTATTACTTTGTCAAATGAGCCACCAACATCCCATTCATCCAAATATACCATATGTATATCGACCACATAACTTAATTAAATCGCATGGCCATTAAATTGCTAGCTAGGATTTAACCATAACCATTAAGTCTTTTATGCATATAGTATAGTATATAGGATAGTTTAAATTCTTCCCCTTTGCAACCGTTGTATTGTTCCCTATTTCCTTCCAATTGTTTGTATGTGGTATAATAAAATTGCAGAGTTAGATCCTCTTTTCTTTTGCATTTGTTATAGTAGTTTTTCCTTTCTTCAAACTGCCTTTTATGTGTTTTCACTAACATGTTTGTTGTGCAAGTGCAATAAGAACATGTGGCAATGATATCAATGAATAACACACACCATAGTAACATAAGGAACCAACATTTCATAAGCTCAAACCATAGCCAATAACAAAAGATCTCATCAACCATGTAAGCTATGTCGCACATCATTACAACATAAAAAATGAACATATCTGATCTTCAATAGTTCAAGGGGATCCCACCTACTAGTATTATTTAGCTTTTATAATAATAGGCTTTAGAAACACTTTGCGGGCAAAACTTTGTTGACAATTATAATCGTCAACATAAACAAGTAGTGCATCAGAGACATTTCTATCTGCTTCTAGTCCATTTTCTTGCGAAGACATATCATAATGAAGATGTTTCAAAACCTCTTGATCATCATGAAAAATACTTTCTTCTATGGAAAATTCTTCATCACAAGTATGCTTTCCATGACAAGAAAAGTCTTTACAAAGTAAAGAAAACTCATCAAAACATTTTTCATAAAGATGTTCAGCAGAAAAATGATCCTTGCAAAAAAAAATTAAAAGCAACATGAAAAAATGTCAAAGAGTTGATACTGGCAACTGGAAGAGATCGACACCAGTCAGAAGTTATTCCCTCTAATGAGTTCCTGAAAATCTTGATCTCAACATCCTCATGCACGATATGAAATCGATGAATAAAATTATGGAAATGTAGCAATTGTTCAGCTTGTACTTCCCAATCTTCTCCTCTAAATATGGGAAGGCAACCTTCCCATTCATCTCTACTAGGCACTGGATTTGGAAAACCGACTATCTTTGAAAACTCACAGAAAGAATACCTCTGAGCTAGTATCTTGTCCATTTCAAAACAATGGAGTTGTGAATAGATATTTGAATAGTGGAGTCACCAATAGATATCTGAACAATGGAGTCGCCATGGTGAAAGATAAGTAGTCTAAAAGTGTCTAACTTTAGTTCACCATTCAAAGCTAGATCTAATCATCATAGTTCACCCAGGGAAGGTGTCTTTATTGTCGTCCCCGACAGTGGCGCCAAAAATGTTAGAATTGAGAGTCACACTTAGACTGATGTAAGTGCAAGCCCAATACCCATTAGAATATAAATGGATTAAATTGGTTTGAGTAGGTGGATCAACAAGACTAAGAAAGAAAGGGAGAGGGCAACAAAATGTCCGCAAAGGCATTCCATTGGGCATGGATTCATAACATCCTACAAATCAAACACAATCAAACTGTATATCAGACAAAAGGGATATATAATGATGAGTAGAAGCATAGTGAATATGAAAAAATGAAGAACATCAATTGTACAAAGATCCTTTCTGCGACAAATAAAGATTTGCTTAAACAMTGAACAATGATTTAATGGGCAAGCTACAACAGATCCTATGATGTTCATGAATTCATCAATCAATGGAAACTATGATCCTAAAAACCCGCAATATATTCAAGCAAGAAGATAATAAATAAATGGAAAAACATAGAAGAAAATATGATAACAACTCTCATGAATCTTTAATGGTAGAAAATATCATTACAAATAGGCCCTCAGGCTTACAAATGAGCAACTAAACTACTCCTCCAGCTCTCTCCTCTCTTGGATCACGAATCCAACCCTTTTCTCATAAAAAACCCTTTCATTTATAGTGAATAATCTCTATCTACCCTAAGGAGGTCGAAACCAAGGAGTTACATAGGATCCTCCTCCATTTAGGAGTCTTGTTACAAAAGATTCCAACAAAAGCTGAACAAATTCCTATTTTTTGGGGATTTTGTCTATGATGATAAATGCCTTTTGAAACAGGTCATCCTGATTGATCTGGATATAGAAAAAACGTCCCTCTCCCTCATCTCCAACTAACTCCTAGGAGACCATTCGAACCTTCCTTGACAAGTGGCAACTTCCAAACAAGGTGAATATCCAACAACTATGCAAAACAAAGAGTTTGCAGCGCCAGTTTGCAGGGCAATGGTGTTTTAATTATATATCTCGAATTACAAACTCAATTAGGATGAAATTTGGTCAGCAAGTCAATGTTATTATCATTCTGCTCCACAAAAAATTTCAGAAAAACCCACATCACCGTTTTGGAGTTATGATCAAATGTTTAGAAGCAACTGCTACAGGAAATGAGTTTGCAACGCCAAAAGAAAAAAAACATCCAAAACCACTTTCTCGACCTTGAAACAAGATGAAAAATCTCATGGAGTACGTGATGGTCCTAAGTGTTAAAGTTTCTACTATTATTAGGTTACTTTCAATTTACTAGATAACAATAACATAGACATGATCACTGAGAGAAACACAATCACAAGAGTACACAAGCATTTATCCTGGGAAACCCTCAAGGGGAAGAAAACCCAGCAAAAATTCCTTAATATAGATAGCCAATACAATGCCAAGATAATGAACCAGACAACAAAGAATATCCAACACTGAGAAACACGCCTCTCTCTCTTCCTTCTTCCGGCAACCGGCAACTGCAACTTCCTTCAAAACTTGTGCACTAGATGAGTGAGTTGAGTGTGTGTCTAAATGAGGCGCTGGCCTCTCTTATTTATACAATTTTGGCATGTGTGGAAGTGTCTCTTCACTGGCAGGGCCGACTTCTTCTTCTGGGTGGTTATAACCACCTTTAATATATTATGGGGCCAACTTNGCAAAAGGGGATTTGGTCATTTACAATACCCAACATGATCAATCCACAAAAGGGGATTGATCTAATCAATAATAAATATATTTTATCTTTATCCACAAAAGGGGATAAGAATATTCTTTGCAGTTACACAATATTTTAACACTAAGACTGTTGTGGATGTTGATAAGTCTGAACGTAAGTGCCTGCAACCTATCCAAGCTACAACACTCCTCCTTAACTAGTTCGCAACGCCAACTCAAACATATCTTGCACACTTCTAGGAGGCTGTTAGTTGATGGTATGACATAATCCATGGAGAAATGGTTAAGTTGTAGGTTCTGAAAACCATAAATCCTCCTTAACGTGATCAATCTTATGTGTTAACAAGATGAACACCAGAATGTGGTCATCCCAGAGCAATCAAAGGCTCACTCTACAAAGATAAAGTATTTTCATTTTGGGGATTTATACAAGGATTTGGAGATGAAGAGGTCACATTTTTGTTTCTCTGGACCTGAGCCTGTCCCTTACCTCATTCCTTCTTCTCAGGGAAATCATGAGGACTTCTTGGGATCTATCATATCTTCTTAGTCTTCAAGAAGAAATGATCATACTAACAAATATGAATATGAGCCATCTTCTACATATGGTATCCCTCTTCATAGATGGATTGATCAGGCTTGTGGTTACACTTTCAAGCATCATGATCACGCTGATGGTTTCTCTTTCCAACATGATTTCCTCCCACCCACCCATATCCATTCATTTCATTTCATGACTGATTATATTTATGCTGATGATTATTATGTACTCAACTTATCTTTGATGTATTGCATGATTAAGCACGAGGGGGATAACTTGATGAAATGATGAACATATGGTTGCATTGGTTGTATGAATTCACCTAAAATCACCAATCACCTCATTTTCAGGGCCCCAAGGCCCCACATAAGTAGGTAGGTCATATTTCTTTCCTTGAATTTGCATCTTGATTGCTCATGATAGTTTAGTTGCATTCCGTATTTTCATTTTACTCTACTTGCATATTGATTTCATGCTTAGCTTAGAAGTTTAAAAAAAAATGCTAAAATTTTCTTTTCTAGATTAGTTTTCATTTTTCGTTTTGATGTATATGGATGAAGGGTGATAGACCCACCCTATATTTTACAGTTTTATGTTTCAGTGTAGGCACAGGTAGACCTGGAGATGTTATAGTTCTCATGCACTCTATGGCGATTACATGTCCCCAAGCAGGATCCATATGTTATCCCCAATTCCTAGGGATAACCATCTTTTTGTTGCTGATATATATTATTTTTTAATACTACAATTAGGGACATCAAGCTTAACTTGCTCGTCCACCTAACATATTAAGTGCATACTTGGATTTTCTTGTGTCTCGGGTAGGTACAATCACCCTTTGCAGGTAATCATACCACTTGGAAACCATTGGCTACCACCAAGACTCTTTCCCAATCCTTTTCAACACTTAGTATCATGACCTATAGGGGATACACTTTCATCATACCACTTTTCATCTCATTTCCCCCTAAGTTCACCCGAGATTCCCCTCTTGAGGTGATTACTTCATCTCTAAAGTGACATGAATACCTGCCTAAGGTGACAGTGGGTAGGTGTTCTCTTAGTTGTCACCATTTTGTGGTTGGGTCAGGATTTTCCCATCCTACAACTTGTGCGATAAAATGGGTCACACTCATATATTTGAAAGTTGGAAAAGCTTTACCCTATGTTACACCTAAAATTTACTTCTATGCACCTTATGTTTTTTCGTTGGATATGATCCATCATATGAATAGATTTTGAGCCTATCTTGATGACATTTGAGCTTATAGTCCCATATTAGTTGTGCCACCAACATGTTTTGTATCATTGTATAAACCAAAAGTGTGACCATCTTTGTAGTCATGTATTGTATTGGATCATGCTTAGATGATATCTGTAAAAGCATTGTATTTTCTATGTGGTATCTTCATACCTTTGGTGGTTAGTCATGGCTCGTCCTAATAGTCCCCATTTCAAGATATTCCTTGCTCTTATAGCTTAGTTGACTACCCCTTGGTGGGATTAAGTTGGCACCATGTTGGTCATTTATGGTTTGGGTAGGTATGCAAGGGTCTTGGACTAGATGTACTAAGACACATGACTTAAATTATCTCTAGACCATTTTTATATCTATGTAAAAGTGTTGCTCAGATTGTAAAGATTTCCTAAGCATGGGTTCGCTCTTATGTATTTGTCACACTTTGGCCATGGAATCTTGGATATGGTTCTATAGTGGCTCACAAAATTTCATGTTTCTCGAGGTATTTTCACATATCTCTAGGTAGTTCATGAATCTTGACGCATTGGTCACATCATCTGAGGCACTTTGGGACTATTTCTACATGCATGGGTCACCTCTTGACATGCCACATCCTAGATCCTTGAGTGCTCTCTTACATCATTTTTGGATGCATCATTCACTTGATTTGAGGGTCAACCCCTTTATAGGACTTGTGTACTAGGTGTTTTAGCATGTGTGGACACTTTTTGATCTAGAGACGACCATTCCATGGTTTGTGGAGGATACTTGCATGGCATGAGGATGTTCTTTCACCTTGGAGAACTCACATATGACCGTTGAATCTAATTTTAGGGTGGTCATCCCATATTTTCATGGAGATGGTTGAGTGTTATTCACATCCCACATGTGGAGGCCTTGCATCATGGACCCACTTGCTTGGCCTGAGGATGATTACTTTGCACATTGTTTCAAGATTGTCAATGGGATGTCTAACCTTGGAGAAGATATAGGGGGTTCCAAACCCTATATCTAGGATTGCATTGCATATTTTTAGGGTAGCCTAGATTTATGAGCAATTATCTTTTGACAGAGAGACTATAATTCTTTCAGAATACATTTTATGGATTCTTTGAAGCAGATTGTAAGATTTCATGATAATTAGTTCACTAAGAGGTTTACTTAATTAAATAGGGATACCCCCCTTGGGTTCTAGGAGTTGGCCTAAAGTGAAGGGGAAATTGTGCTGAGGTGACAATGATGCATTTCCCATCTTGTTGCTGCAAGGTAGCACTTGTGTTGGGAATTTTCACAAGGGTGTTAATTCATGTGGTAACAATTTTGGTGCAGTTGCTAGGGATAAAGTCCATCTTTCGTATTTGTTGGTTTATTTTTGTATGTTTATCTTAATGAAATTGTTGTAAATGTTAATCTAAATTGTCTCATTCGGCGACTCCAGCTAAAGAAAAGATAACAAAAAGATACAATACAAGAACAATTACCAAGATATTGTTCATTTTGTGCTTGAACTTGAGCTTGTTTATAGAAGAAGAAAGTATAGGTTTAAGACAAAAGAAACTAATAATTGATTAGGACTTGAATACATGTAAGACATAAAAAGATTCTTTGTTGCTAATTCAATTGTAGTTAATCAAAATGAAATTGCTACTCCTAGGTTGAATAATTTTTACAAACCATTTGGTTTCTCTAACATCACTAGTCAACCTCATGAAATGCCTAAATCATTGGAAAATATGCCTTTATTTCATGGTGTTAAAGTTGATGGTGCTAATGAACATTGGGATGCTTTCATAGATTTTTCTAGCGATCTTGGATTTGAACATCTTGATGTATTTTCTAAATTCTTTTATTTATCATTGAGGAAAGATGTTAGAAGGAGGTTTACTAGATTTCTTGATAATAAATTAAAATGAAAATGAAAATGAAACTATGGATGAATTCAATCTTAGATTTGATAAAAAAATTCAATATATTCCTTAGTGCCATGAACCTACCCCAACCACTGTCTTGTTATACTATTTGAACTCTTTTCAAGGAAAGTTTAGTTTATTTCTGAACGAAGCCAAGCCTATTGATCTAATGGATGCCAAGAAAAAGACTAAGAGTTTGGATGACAATTGGGTTTAGTAAGGGAAGCTAGATATATTGAATCCTCCTAGATCTAGAGCTAATTCTAAGCCCACATCCATTCATATTATTGAGCTCACCCCTAATCCTCTCACCGTAATCCCAGAGGGAACAAAGAGATTAGAAATGAACTTATTGCAAATTACAAATGACTTACATAATATAATTATTCAACTGGAAAGGAATCAACAATAGAACAAGTTTTCTCTTGGGAATGGGTATCAGGTCCCTCCTCCCAATCAAATACCTCCCACAATGTTGTAACCGACCAATATGCTTGATCATGACATGCCTTATTATTGTCGGGCCTGCAATAGTTTCCACGATGAAAGAAATTGTGCTAGGTACATTGAGTTGACCAAAACTAATCCTTAAGTTGATGAGGGTTATGCAGATTCCTATAACAATACATTTGAGGGAAGGAAAAATTTCACCTTGTCCCATGAAAACATGCAACAAGTCAAGGAAAAGTCCATAGAGGTAGAAACAACTATCATATTATTTGGTGAAAATCCATATTAAGATGAAGTTCAAAGGATGTATGCTAATAGGTTTAAAGGTTTGACCTATCAAACAAGAAAGGGTAACCATCCTCAAGGGGATCGACAAGGTCCATTGAAACTTCACAAGAAATATAATCAACTTGTAGGACCAAGTGTGGAGGTACCTCAAAGGGACCCTTCAAAAACTAATCCTTTTGAGTTAAAGTTTGATGTAATCAACTTGATGTATAATTCCAAGGTACCTATTCGGTAATATACCCATCTCCCTTGCTAAGTCTTGTTCCTACTAACTCGACTAACATATCAATTCAAATGTGGAAATACATGCAACATGACAAACAAGCTCATGCAACTAATGGTTAATTTTAAAATTGTGAATGCAAAATTATTAAATATGCTCAACAATAATTAGATACACACAACATAAATTAAACACATCATTCAAGCATATAATTCACATAATAAATAACATAACAATCATATCACTTATCTTTGTGAATATTTACACAAATGGTTGTAGACGTCAGACATTTCACCCAACCATAGACTCTGCTGCTCCAATTCTCTTAGCAACAAGTCACCCCTGAGATGGGGATACAAGACCGAAAGGATAGACAAGATTCTATGGGTGTCTACAATGCACTCAAACAACCCAAATACCCATTAAAACACAGAGACACAACTCCTACAAAAATTCAATATTCCACCCAACTCTCTTCCCCATAAGTTTTCACAACCCAAGGAATGATATTTCCTTCTCTACACTATGTTAAGGAAAATGTACGAAGAACCTTACTCAAGCATTTTCAAATCTTTCTAGGATAAGGAAATATAGTTGGGAATGTTTCTCGAGGTTTATAGCCTTTAATTCAAAACATTCTCTCAATCCACAGGTAATATGTACTAGGGACTAAGGATGATTTTATATGTTATATGTAACTGTGAAAAAGAAAAGAAGCAGAGATATACATAAGTGTGTAAAAGCTGTCGGGTAGGAGATGCTACAAAAATAGCTAACCTATGTTCCATTGAATTAAGTTCCCTATTAACATGAGTGATGTTAAATGATAACAGATTTGAAATCAACATCCAAATAGCTTGAGTATAATGTTTAAGTAACTTATTGCTTGGTGAATAAATCTTACGTACAAGATTCAAAACAAGTTCAAAATCCCCAAAAACTGTAAGGTGGCTACAACCAAGGTTATATGCATTTTCAATGCTTGAAAATAAGGCCTCAAACTCAGTGACATTGTTTGTGCAAGAAAATTCCAGCCTATAAGAGAAATTATGGATTTTACCTATAGTAGAATATAAAATGATGTCGGCTCCATTACCTTCGTTTGAACATGAGTCATCAAAATGCATGTGCCACATGCCGTCATAAAAATCAACTGGTTCAAGTATAGTGTCACCTTTATCAACAAAGATAAAGTACACCCCCAATTCAAAAAGTTTCCACCTCCGGCGGAATCGAACTTGTGACCTATTCTACGGCTAATGAACTACACCACAACTCACCCACCAAATGCTCTACCGTGTTCTTTGTTATGCCATATGGAAAATATATTATATAAGTTGATGCGAGCATAGTTTTTGGAATAATCCCCAATCGACAGGGGCTAGACCGTTGACCAGAGCGCGAACACATACGTCCAAGCGACCAGAGGTCGAGGACCAGGGAGTAAGACCAGGGGATAGTTAGCCTATCTCCTAGCCACATGACGATCATACGACCGGGTGCTAGAGGACAAGGGAGAGCACACACTATTGGAGGCCTAACACCTAGCCACATGGCGCGCCACGTGACTAGGAGCCCGAAGATAGGGGTGCGCGTGCCATATGTTGCCAGAGTGGGTTTGAACTTTGTTATAATATTTTTAAAGAAATCTTATTAATACATTTTCTTGATTTAATGGTATTATTGGCATATTTTTGGGGATTTGAGCCTAGGAAGAGGCTAGATTGTTGGGGGAAGTTGGGGGAAGTTGGGAATTCGACCCCAACTCTTTTTCTACATAAACCAGGCCTGTGTGCCATCAAAATACAGTGATTTTATTGCATGGATGTGGAGAGAAAGCTTATAGGAGAGAGACCATTTTGTCGGTTCTCATGTTGTAAGAGGCCTTTTGAGCCCATTCGAGGGAGGATTTTGGTGATGTCTTTTTCATCTGATCAAGGAGATCATGTACAATAGATGCATAATGTTTTTGCAGGATGTTGTAATCAACTTGTTGATGTAATTGAGCATTTGGAGAAGAGAAATAAAGCGGTCACCATTGGAAGCGGGACCCATAGATGTAGCCACACCTTGGTGAACTCTGTTATCGAACCCTCATGTCTCTATTTCTCTCTTGCTGTTGTTCTTCCTTATCTAATTTATGCACTTAATAACTGTTAATTCTACATAATAATTATGAGTTTATGTGTTTCACATTCTTTTCGATCTGGTGCATAAAGTACATAAACTTAACTTACAAAGTTTGTCAGTAAAACCTCTCATTTTCAGATCACTCGAGGGAGATCCAAGCTCCTCAAATCATTTTCCAGCGTACAGATTGTAATCATCTTGTTGATGTAATTGAGCATTTGGAGAAGAGAAATAAAGCGGTCATCACTAGAAGCGGGACCTAGAGACGTAGCCACACCTTGGTGAACTCTGTTATCAAACCCTTATGTCTCTATTTCTCTCTTGCTATTGTTATTCCTTATCTAATTTCTGCACTTATTAACTGTTAATTCTGCATAATAATTATGAGTTTATGTGTTTCACATTATTTTCGGTCTGGTGCATAAAGGACATAAACTTAACTTACAAATTTTGTCACTAAAACCTCTCATTTTCATATCACTCGAGGGATATCCAAGCTCCTCAAATCATTTTCCAGCCTACTTTTAACACATGGGCATCGTTCAAGGGTCATTGCTTCAGTAAACCCTTCCCAAGGAAGCTGATCACAAACATCTAAGGGATAGGTGGATGTAGTCATGTAATCTTCTGTTTCTGGATAACGCCTCTTGAATCCACCTTCACCCTCTTCACCAACATTGGAATATTCACGATACCCACTCTCTCTTTCATTATCTTCCCTCGCATTAAACTCATCCTCTACACATACACATTTGAAAGTAATTATAACATTTAATAAAAACATAATTTAACATAAAAAAAATTAAAAACATACAAAACACACACACACACACACACACACACACACACATAACATAAATATAAATCCACAAAATTCCAAAATAAAAAAAAATTACCAAACATATTTTCTTGTCGTGATGTATTCCCTACATTCTCCGGTGTTGGAGTATTAATGTGCAATCTATCTAAGAAAGTTGCATCCATAGCACTATTTTGAGCACATTCTCAGGATGATCTATTCCCAGATTCGTTTGATAATCTCCTCCTTTGACTAGATTGTTGTTGGTCACTCAGAGTCTAAGTCAAAGAAGGGGTTCCTCTTCTTCCTTCATTGGATAGCCTAGAGCGTTTGTGAGAAAATTTTTGAGACTCTTGTCTCAACATCTCGCCTCGATATATATCCTTTGAAAATTCATGAACATGAAAGTTCATAAGTTATTGAAACATAAAATGGGAATATAATTTATAAAACAACTTGAAGGCATTTAAGCATTTATAACAACTTCAAAGCATTAAAAACATATATTGAAAAGACTAGAACAACTATATTTTTTACTATGATGCTATATATAATGAACATGAAAATATTTAAATACAAAAAAATTGTAACATGTAGAAGATAATCTATATCCGTGTAAATTGTAGAAGGTAAATTTTAAGATAATCTATGTGTAACATGTTAAAATTTAAGGGCAAAAAATATAGCTAGCTAAAAATAAATATTTATTTTAATTTCTAAACATTAGCTACTTGTATGTTACAATCAACAAGACATTAAAACTTTTGATCCATAATCCGGTAGCCTAAAAACAATCACGGACAAAACATTTACTTAACTAAAACAAGAAACAATATTACCTGATATGTTGTTGCTATCCTCTTAGATATATGCTCAGAAAAACCTTCAAGGGATCATTGATTAAACCCTCATGAAAGATCTCATCATGACACTTGGAACAAATTGCCAAGAAGAACTTTTAGGGTAAAATATCAAAAGACTAACCAACAACATACACAGGTGGCACCAAAAATAGAAGAGGACAACGAAAACAAACACATGGTGGCATTAGCAAGGAGATGAGGAGGGTGACACCAACAAAACAATGAGGAGGGAAACACTAGCAAGGAGAACCAGAAACCCCAAACAACGACCAAGAAGAGACATGCAACAAGATGGAAAAGACCCTTAGGGGTCAACGACAACAAGAGGTTGGAGAGGTAAACCCATGGTGGCTTAATATGCCAAGAAGAACTATCCTAGAGGGGTCACAACCACTCAATTAAATAATTAAATAATTTAAACAAATAATATTTTATAACATAAAATATTAATTGTTAAATCATAAAAATCAAGAAGAAAAAAACAAGTCAAGGAGAGGGGATCCAAAGTCAAGGCGATTAAATTTCTTTAGGAAGAAGCACAAAACAAAACCAAAAACCCACAAAACAATTAAGGGGGGTGTAACTCAAGCAAGGGGGGTTTCAAGACAAAGTCAACAAGGTAAGTTCTTCTTTAATGGAATAATGTCCACATGATTCTCATGATATAACTTATAAGCTTTTATCATCCCAGCATACGAGGAAGATGAATGATGTGATCATGCCCTTCTTAACTGCTCCTAGGTCTCATGGAGAATCCCGAGAGAGAAGAGGGTTACACATTATCTCGGCTTGGTACTTAACCAAGAAACAAAATAAACCAAAAACCAAAAATCCACACAACAATTACCTATATGAGTGGTTTCTAGATTTTTCATAGACAAATACATAGAAAACTGAAAGTAAGAGAATAATTTTGAAGTCATTCAAGAAATTAATACAAGATCTTGCACGTATGCGGGCATGTCCTTGTACATCGACAGATCTGAATTCGACCATGCCAACCTCCTAAAACACAAACTGTAAATAACTAAAAAAATATTTCACCCGAAAAAGGATATATTTACTTGAACCAGCGGCAATGAAATCGGGCCTATCCCTGTACATGGACAGGGCCTAATTCGACCCTATCAACCTCCTAAAACAGAAACTGTAAAACTACTAAAAATTATACATCAAAATAAAATAAAACAAGTGCAAGTGTTGCATGGCAGTAGTCCCTATCAAGAAAATTTAAAGCTATGCAAGCATTATGTAAGATAAAAAGATTTGAGATTGCATATCTTTATTGTGTAAGTTCATTGTTATTGATAAAACCAAAATAATTTTGAAGCAAAGTTGAAATTCAGGAAATTTTTTAAAAATAAATATAGATTATTGTGAAATTATAAATTGGGGTTGAATATTAAAATCGGGCCTGTCCCTATACACGGACATGGTCGAATTCAGGCCTGTCCCTGTATAGGGACATGCCCGAATTCAACCCTGTCCATGTACATGGACAAGGCCGAATTCGGCCCTGTCAACTTCTTATAACACAAACTGTAAAACTACTAAAAAATTATACATGAGAATAAAATAAAACAAGTGCAAGTGTTGCATGGCAGTAGTCCCTATCAAGAAAATTAAAAGCTGTGCAAGAATTATGTAAAACAAAGATTTGAGACTGCATATCCTTGTTGTGTAAGTTCATTGTTATTGATAAAACCAAAACCATTTTGAAGCAAAGTTGAAATTCAGGAAAAATTTAAAAAACAAATACAAATTATTGTGAATTTTTAAATTGGGGTGGAATATTAAAATCAAGCCTATCCTTGTACATGGACAGGTCCGAATTCGACCTTGTCAACCTCCTGAAACACAAATTGTAAAACTACTAAAAAATTATACATCAAAATAAAATAAAACAAGTGCAAGTGTTGCCACTATGGCTTCTCAACAATTAAGGTGTATGATGTATCAATAATGAAATTAAACATTAGGTTGCCAATATACTTCTACATTAATATTGTATGGATATGATTGGATCTAGTTCCATAGGTAGGACAATATGATAATTAAGGCTTCCGTGCCCAATTTAGCACGCTTAGTGTTCTTATGGAAGTATCTGACAAGGGACCTCTAGTGTTTTCCATATGGGCATTGAAGATTTAAAAATGTGGATGAAAGCAATGTTGTCATTTAGTTGCCTAAAATGATGATGACCTTGTAAGTTGACTGACAATGCTGAATGTATATGTGAAAAAAGTTTATAATATAGGAATGGTTATGATAAATATACTACTTTGTCAGCTTTATAATGGATTGGTGAGTTGTAATGTCCACATACATCTCTTTTAATGATGATCCGAATAAAACAATGGTTTATCGAGAGCAAGTGCCTTTGGAATAAATGAGGTATGCCTGAAAAATTGTCATAAACTCATATCGTTTAGAAAGTGCACACATATCCAGTCTAAAAGATTTGTATTGGAAGAGTTTATTACTAGCATAGTCATATAATTGTGATTGATGAACGCCGAAAGGCATATTTACTTTATTAAACTTAATTTTAACATAAAATTTAATTAGGTTTGTAAATAAAATCTGCTATATTCGTTCAATGTGATTGTGCTATTATATGCGCGTATGTAGTATGCTGATTTCGGAGCATCATACAAATAATAATAACATTGTCACTTCATCCTACCCAATTTTCCATTTCGATTTTGAATTGGATGAGCAGGCATCTCAAGTCCAATGCGGCCACGTCTACCGTCCCACTTACATTTTCACTTGGATGGATATTAGCAATACCTGTCCACTCTTATGCGCGCAGTTTCTTGAGACGTCGTGAAGAACACAACTAAGTTCATTGAGCCATTGTGAAGAATGCAGCTACGAAGAGACACTTGGCATCATATATTACTACGCTCTGCCCAATATGAAACACGTTGACTGCTGAAACACCTGAGGAAAACGCAGGGACATGTAAGGAAATTTGTGGTTAATAATCCAAACGTGGTAATGTTAAACGTTAATCATTTAAACGTGGTAATCATATAGTGCTATAGTAATTTATTAATATGATTAGGTAAATGTTAAAAAGTAAACAGGTTAACGGATGCATTCAAAAATACAAGGAGATTATGAAGAGTAAATCACATTCATTGATTTGGGAGGACAACTAAGAATATTCCAACATCTTTAATTGTTAGCCATCAGATTATAATTTTAGATTAAAAGATGATTAATTGTGCCCATTGCCAATATGTATACACCTTTCGGTGTAATTATTAGTAGTAGTAATTGTTCTTTTACGTTGCAAGGACTAAAGTAATTGTTTTGTCTCATTTTGTCATATTGTGTTGTAATTTTAACCTTTTTTCCACTTGATTTGTTGTAACTTTAATTTTTTCCCTATTTATTTGTCCTAATTTTAGTTTTTCTCCTCTACGATATTTTTTTTGCTCAATTGATCTGTGTGGATTCCACTAGTCCTCTTCACGATTTAAGGTAGGGTTTATAATGAACTATAAATAATAATAATAATGAAGTGTTTAAGACTTTAAGGTAAAAGTGGAAATTAAATATATATTAATTTAAGGTAAAGGTGGAAATTAAATATATGGACAGGGCCGAATTCGGGTCTATCCTTGTACATGGATATGCTCGAATTCGGGCCTGTCCATATACAGGGACATGCTCGAATTCAGGCCTATCCATGTACGGGGATATGGCCAAATTTGAGCATGTCCATGTACGAGGACATGGTTGAATTCGGGCCTGTCCCTATACATGGACATGGTCGAATTCGACTTTGTCAACCTCCAAAAAAAAAAACTGTAAAACTACTTAAAAATTAGTTAACTGGGATAGGGATATATTTACCTCGACCAACGACAATGAACAACATCAACGACCTCCAGCACCAACCGCTAGCATCAACCGCCCACAACAACCGCCATCAACAATAGGTAGCAACAACGAACACCAGCACCAACTGCCAACACCAACCACCAACGACAACGTCCACCAGCACCAACGAAGAGATAAAAATAATCTACATAAACCACCATTCAAACAGTTCGGGAAAATGTGAATGGAGTGATGTGCGGGTGATATATAAAACATTTTTAGGCTGAATTGTTTTTCGAACGAAACATCTTTTCGGCCGAAAGATTCTTTCGATCGAAACAACGTTCGACCGAAAAGTTTTACTGGAAAAAACAATCCATTCGACTAATATGGTACACGACGGTCGAGGCCATCGCCACAGTACCGTTTGATTTGATGTCTAAAGGCTCGGTCGATAAAGTTTTCGGCTGAAAAGATGTGTCTTTCGACCGAAATAATTATTAGTTTGACCGAAAAAATATCTGTAGGAGTTTTGGAAACCTGATTCTCACAAAAGTGTTACCCAACTTCATGATTTCACCCTTCAATGTTTAGGCATAATCGTACTTCTATGTTTGGTGAGATAGGGTTGTAGAAAACCCCCATTTGAACCATTTGCATAATGCAAGATTACCCTTAAGTCCCAAAGTCACAATGTCATTTGCTTCTCTTATTTGAGAACTAATATATTAATGAATCAATTAGAATACGTTAATCCAAAATATCAATTTGGAAGATTATGATCAAGGATAACTCACATGTATACATGAATAGGTTATCAATAATAATATACCCATCGTAATCATTACAAATCAACCTACTTTCCAATTGTAAATCATCCATGATTTCTCGTTAATCATAACTACTTTTATTTTTTCATTCCTTATCTCTTGACATTAACACACATGCAAATACTTCCAACAACCTATGAAAACAATAAACTCCACAAGATTATGAATCCTCTTTTTTATTCACATAAGTTTTAGGTTATCACAAGAGACATTTCCATCTTGAAGCTAAGCTTTAACTTACCCAATTGCAAAGGGGACATCATCATCATTATTATTATTTTATTTTCATAATCTTTGAAGCTTCTTCTAGGGCCACCAGATGCACATACAATCATGCTTCCACAATACAAATACCCAAAAACAAACCATCTTTTACATCTGCATGCCATACAATCATCCAAGTTTCCTTAAAAATGCAACACCCTAATTCACCAAGAGTAGAATCTCACCCATGCTCAATTTCTCATTCAAAGAGAATCTAAAGTACACATTCTTGTTAGTTAACAAGATTTCAAGATCATTTTTTTATGAATTTTTATGTCCATCATCCAAGCTCAAATGGAACTAAGTTCCATCCACACAAGAGATGTTATCTTTAAGCATATCATTCCTTTAACAATTAGAGGTGAGAAAATCTCTAAAAAGGTCATGGATAAATTCATCTACCATATGAATTGTTCATTCCATCAAATAGTCACTAATGGCTCAAAAATAGTTACTAATGGATCAGAGCATTTAATGGATCAATTATGGCAATTTCTCTAAATAGTTAAGCAAATAAAAAAATCAACCAATTTGTTGAGTATTTATGGGTAAATAGTTTATTCAAGCAACAAATGAATAAGGTCCCATCTCCAAATTGGACGTTACTCCCATGAGACCAAATATAACCACAATATTTAGTCAAGATAAACAATATCATTTTTCATTTTAATTTACAAAGTCAAGAACATTAATTTTCAATTAAATAAATCTTAATGTATTCCTCATACAATTAGTATTATGGAAATAATATATTATTAATACATTAGAGAAATATGGAATAGATTCACCACAATCCAAAATTTCCCATTAAAGATCACACATATTACCGTAAAATCATTCAAATTCAATTAAGGTCAAATGGTTGACTATACAACCATATACTAGAGTTGTCAAGGATTCCAACCTAGGCATTCCTTTGCACAATTAAATACTATCTCCTCAAATGTAATGGACTCAATTTTCTTATGTTGGTAGTGAAGATAATAAACAATCAACTTGTCCCAGAAAAATTGTTTCCATCATTTTTAGACATTTCTTAAACAATTTAATCCTACATAAATCAATCTCATAGAACATGTGCATTGTGATGTTAGATACAAAAAAATGGCTACTCTATATCGACTACTTCATATCAATGATAAAACCATCCAAAGCATTCACAACCATTCAATAATATTCATCTTGTAATTCCTAATCTTGTTTATTTGTAATTAGAAGCAAAGACACCATCTTATTCTTCAAATAGATTGAAATTATGGTTCTTATTCCACTTGATTTAACCATTCTCATGAGGTTTAGAAGTAGTGCCCCAACATGACTTTTATTAATACAACACATGACAATAGCATTTTACCCAATCAATGGGATACTAAATAGATAAATTTCTTTCACATATAATTTCAAGAATATTTAACATCCATTGAACAATCCAAATTTTATTAGTCATACATTTTTTTTTCTAGAACTAATGATTTGGAGAAGTTGGAACATATTGAAACATACCATATATAGTGGTCCAATGCTATGGACATCAAACCCAATCGTAAAGACATTTAACTAAATTTGAGAAAGGGCATTCACAACTTAAAAAAATTGTGGTTGAGGCATTTTGAAAAACACATTTCCTACAACTTAATTACATATTTCTACAAGTTAATTTCGCTTGGAATTTATGGCATATTCAATTTTTTAACTCCAAGTTTATAGTGAGGTATTTTTCCCTCAATAGTTGTAGCGTTCCTTCATGAAAAACTATTTAATTTCAAAATTTTAAATTCAAATCTTGTACCTGTAACCTCTAAAATGAACTCAAAAAATTATGCATTACACAAAATGAACCATCCTTCTCACACTTATTTCACGAATTAAGATGCAAGAGCTTCCCCCTCATCTTCCCATTTCATTCCCGCATCCCACAACCCACAATTCTGCAATCTCCAAAAACACATTCGCATCACTCATATTGCACTTCCCATACTTAATCAATTTTCATTAATCCCGACACGTGATCACATTTTCCAAGAACATTTATTATCTTACTGCTAGATCAACCGTCACGAATTATGAATTAATACCGTTATTTTTGTGACGTGAATCTCGCAAAATCTCTACTTTAAATCCAAATCAAATAAGTAAGTAACATTTACGAACTAAGTATTATGACATATATTGATATCAAGGCAATACATGGTGAATTTAGTAAAGTACTAAATCCTCAGTGTAAAGGATATTATTTCGAAAAAATCACCACCTATTCATTGGGTTAATCTTTGCAAAGTATGTTGAATAAGAAAAATGAAATATATTGTGAAGATACCATCAACACTTTGGGACGAGAAGACCTTGAATTCCAGTGGTCTAAAGATTTCAAGTGGTATTTGATGCTTTTACCCTAGGACAGAAACTCAAACAAAGTTCGAACTTCCGAAATTGCACTAGTTGGGTGTATGCCAGAGGTATTCAACTTCAAAGAACTGGTTTCTTGGTGTACAAACAAGTTTAACAGTAAGAAAAGGGTGATTTAGCTACAAGAAAAGACTCAATTTTCTCTTTCACCTATAGTTTTTAGAAAAATGCTTAGACTTCCATAACCCAATAAGACTTTTAAAGGCCTTGAAGATGACACTTTCCTAAAGGCCAGCGACAAAAGAGCATACCTATTGGAGAATTTTCTCACATAACCATCAAATTATTCTGCAAACTCATCTCAAATTGAGGTATGTTCGCTCAAATACCCCTACAAGGAGTTGACAAGGTTGTTTGCCAGGATTATCGAACAAGAATCCACAACTGTTGTTCCAAGATATTTTTTGTATGTTTGAGATCATTCTGTTTATGAAGGTACCATGTTTGATTGGGCTCATATTATTTCAAATAAAGTTTCCTTGTAGTTGGGAAAATTTCGAAAAACAAGTAAGTTCCATATGGCTTCTTATTTAGTTTACGCCATAGTGTATTGTCATATATTTGAAGATCTTCCATGGGAAAGAAATGTGGATTACAATAAAGATCTGGTACAATTATGGTATCCAACACTCTAGAGGCATAAGGCTCCTTACCATTTCTATGAAGTACAAAGTGCTTTCTTATCCACTTTTAAAAAGATGATTCATGGTCCCACTACACCAAGACTATAAATGGAAGCTTCAACCTTTCTTGTAGGAAAGGGAGTTTTCAAGACTCTAGACAATTCAAGTTATGTTAGACTATATGGTTTTCAAGGAAAACCATATTTACTCCATTTTTTGTTCATGATAAATTCTTCACAGTTGAAGTATGAATATAGTATAAATATTGGGCACATTTCTTTAATGATAAAAAAAAAAGAAATTAATTCCACTTCCTTTGAAAATTGGAGAGATTATTGTCGAAAGCATCTCCCACAGTAAGTCAAGTAGGCTCTTTTTTTTTTTGGTAAGTGACTGTGAAATCCTGTATTACTGAAAGAAGTTATGATACAAAAAAGACAAGGGGAATCCCTTGATTTGCCAAAAAGGAAACCAGATCAGGGATCCCGGAGTTGCGCTATCTAAGATAGAAGGGGGGAGGGCTGGGCCACCACCAAGGGAAACTGACTCAGTCCTCCAGAAACCAGTTTGAAAGACTAAACCATAACATATACATAAAACNTGCCAAAAAGGAAACCAGATCAGGGATCCCGGAGTTGCGCTATCTAAGATAGAAGGGGGGAGGGCTGGGCCACCACCAAGGGAAACTGACTCAGTCCTCCAGAAACCAGTTTGAAAGACTAAACCATAACATATACATAAAACATAACCAAAAAACAGGTGTAGCTCCTATACTGAAAACAACTTGACCTAGGGCTGAACCTGCGCTAGTCTAGGATGATGGGATGTCTTACATCGCCATCCTTTCTTGCCTCGTTCTCCTTCCTCTGCTCCACCGTGCGCATATTCATGATACAAGCTAGTGTTCCTCTCTAGTTTGCTGGAGTGATTTCCATGTGGTGGACATAGCGTAGGTAAGGGTGGAATTGGCTTGCCATTCGTTCCATTTTTTCCTTTTGGCTCCTCTAGTCTTCAGCTAGTCTTTTTGCACTGGCCTCTAGGTTGCTGAGGCGACTCAGAATTTCCATGAGCACCTTATTGTGGTCCTTGATAGTCTCCCTGCTGGTCTCTTTCTGGTCAACATTCATCTTGCCTATCAACATTTTTGTTCACCAGGCCTCCTCCACCATTTTGTGGTAGAGGGTTGTTCTGGGCTGCGTAGCCCCTGGCTCCCTTATCATGTCTACTTCTTTAATTAGTTTTGTCCAGGTTTTTCCCTTGCATGTGGTGTTAATTTCTCTCTCCCTCCTATTGATGATCGCTTTTCCTTTTGGATCGACCTATGTGAGAAAGGTACCCTTGGCTTCTCTGGCCACTTGCTCCATCCTTGTAATCCTCTGGTCGCTTGTTAGAGGTTCTTTTCCCTGGGGGCCTCTCTTACTATGGGTTTTCTTCATTCTTACCATCTCGACTTACTTGTGGTGGTTTTTGTCTTGGGTTCTTCTCATGTTCCTATTCGCCCCTTCCTAGTATGTAAGATGGGCTCTGTAATTGCTTCTCTCTAGTTTGTGGCTATTCCTAGTGTTTCTTATTTTGTGGGATTTCCCCGCTGTGGGCTCATCTCAACAATCATGGGCCGCTCATAAAGGTGTACCTTCTGGTCCTTTTTCACTGTTTCGGAGTGTGTGCTCTTGGGAGCCCTACCGTCATCTCTGCACCAATCCTTTGCCCTGCACGCTATAYGACAATCCTTACTACTCCCCGTATCTGTACTTGGGTGAGGTTTACCCATAATTGGCCATTGGAAACCCTTTTGTCCTTCGTCCTTTGCCGCTTGTTGATTAACTTTTCCACTTTCCCACGGACAACCCCTTTACTTCTTCCTATTGACAAGACCGTGGTGTCATACCTCCTCTTGTTGTGTGACCTAGATCTGCATTGTAACTCGTGTTTGGGTGGTGGGATATCAGATTATGCTTGGATCCTATGTGCCCTTTAGTTATTTATGTGCCTCTATCCTCAATGTGGTTGTCCGTACTTCGACTACCGTCATGGTATTTTGCCGCTAGTTGGATGCAGTCTATTCAGAACTGACCATTCAAGATGTTACTCCAAATAGTGTCCAGTTATGGTCCTTGCTTGTCGACCCCCTCATTAGACATTCTGTCCGCCAGTCCATTTGCTGACCTCTATACCCAGTGCAACTCCACTGTGATCTTCATCTACAAGTGCTCCTGAAATTTTTGCAGGGACTGTGCCAAGCGCCAGTGCCTCTGAATTTTTCCCACTCTGGTACCATTTTGGAGTCTCCTTACTGTGTTGATAACCAGTGTGGAGTCTCCTTCCACTATGACATTTTTCATCCCTTCCCGGCTTAAAATATCGAGATCGGTCTTGAGGGCTCCGAATTCAGTGGCATTGTTGGTTGAGTTTCCCAGACTCCCAGCGTACAATCGGATGATATTTCCTTTACTGTCCCTGATTAATCCTCCCATTCTTGTATGTCCTGCGTTACCTTTCGATGCCCTGCCAAAATTCATCTTGAGGGAGCCTACTGGTGGTGGTGTCCAGTTGCGCTCACCTACTTGGAGTTGCAGTGGCCATCTTACCTGATTGGGGTTGCGTCCGTCTTTTAGGTGGAAGGCTTATAGAATTCGAGAGTCTTGGTCTGTGAGTTGCGCTCTTCCTGTCTGGCAGTTGCGGCTCTGTACCGTTTCTTTTGTCATGGAGATTATTGTTTCCTAGATCTTCCCTTCCAGCCAACTTTGGTTCCTGAAGATGCGTCGATTCCTTTCCTTCCATATTGCCCATATGATCATTCCTGGGATGAGGGTCCAACAAAGGTTCACCTCTTCTGTTTCACTATAGTTCTATTTCCAAATATTGATAGTTGTGGAGATGTTACCTCAGATCCTATTTGACTATCGGAAGATACCTGCCGCCCAGTCCTAGATTTCTGTTGTGTAGGTGCATTCATCAAGGAGATGGTTCGTTGTTTCCTCCTTGGCTCGACAGAGGTGACATATGGAAGGACCTATGAATCCTCTTTTCCTTAGGTTTTCCCAAGTTAGAATTTGGTTGTGGAGTATTAACCATTGGAATTTTTTTATTTTTGGCCAATGGGGGTCGTTCCAAAGCTTATCCCATTGTTGCGTTGGGTCTTCTTGGTCCTGGTCTACTATATAGTGTTGGACTTCTTTGAGATTGAATTCCATGTCGTCTTTTTGTCCCCATCTCAACTGGTCATTTCCTTCTGTGATTGCAATTTTTCATCTCCCCAATTCCTCCTCCACCTCTTTTACTGCTATTGCGGTTTGGGCTCTATTCTATGGGGTGAGAGTGTTCTAGATTCTCCATTTGTTGTGATCTGTTTCTTGTTTCCAGTAATGGTAGACTTTAGTTTTACCTTGCGCGATCAGCTCCTGTTGGAGTGTCTCCCTGTTTGGTTTCTCCATTCTGGGTTCCTGTTGCCATGCGTCCTCCCAGAATCTAGTTGTTCTTCCATTCCTTACTTCCCAAAAGCTGCAAGTTTGAATCCAGGCTTTGTTGCACCAGACCAGGTTCCAGATGGTTGAACATTCCCTCGTTCCTCTGAAGCGGATTCTGTCCTAGTCACTTATGTCCGTGGCATACTTTTCCTTCCACAGGTTTTCCCATGGTGTATTAGTTTCTTTGACCTAGCGCCACCAAAGTTTCACCCCGTAGGCATCATTGGTCACTTGCGGGTCTTGTAGCCCCATACCTCCTTTTATTTTTGGTTTACAGACCTTCTCTGAAGCCACCAGGGCCCATTTTTTCCTTGTTTACGCTCCTCGCCATAAGAAGTCCCTTTGGATGGTTCTTATTTTTTGTAGTATCCCCTTGGGGGTTGGGGAAATAGACATCATAAAGGTTGGAATTGCTTGCAAAACAGACTTGGTCAGAATAAGTCTTCTGGCTAGGTTGAGGGATTTGTACGTCCAATTTTTCGCCCGCTCCTGTAATTTGTTGATTATTCCGTCCCAAGTGGACATTTTGTAAGCTTTGTCTGTCAAGGGTATGCCCAAGTACTTAGTTGGGAGTACTTTGCATTCAAAGCCCAGAATGTTGGCTAAATTCCTATGGATTGCGGGGTTGGTATTGAAGAAGAAGATCATAGATTTGGAATGATTGATCTCTGCACCCAAGGCTTCACCAAACTCTTCTAGGATTTGTTTGTAGGCTTTTGCTTCCTTGACCGTGGGTATTCCATGAAGTAAGGTGTCATCCATGAACTTTTGGTGCGTCGAAGTAGGGCAATTTTTGAAAGGTTTGATACATGTTATTTCACTTGTTGCAGTTGTGCTTTTAATGCTTCGACTGAGACCTTCCATCATCAGAATGAAAAGGAAGGGAGACAATGGGTCTCCTTGTCTGATGCCTCTCGTGGGCTAGAAAATTTTGGTAGGGGCTCCATTTATTAGTAGTGAGTAGCTTGTTGTCGAAACTAGGCTGACTATCTAGTTGATCTAGTGATGGGTGAAACCAAAGGCTTCCAAGGTCTTGACCATATAGTGCCAGCTAATTTTGTCATAATCTTTTGCTAGGTCTAGTTGTATTATCATTCCCCCTCTCTTATGAAGCTTTAGGGTGTGGATCAGCTCATGGGCATGGATAATATTGACCATTATTTGTCTTCCTTCCACGAAGCTTGCCTGTTCTTGTGAGACCAATGTGGGTAGGAGGGGTTTCAATCTATTTTCTATAACTTTGGAGATTATCTTATAAACCACATTGCACAGTGCTATAGGTCTGTACCGATCTGGGGTTTTGGCTTCATTTTCTTTGGGGATTAATGTAATCATTGTAGCATTTAGCGCTTTTAGAATGGATGCTAACCTTCTAGAGTCTTCCACTACCCTATAAACGTCATGTTTGACAATTTCCCAGCAGGCTTTGAAAAATTCCAATCTGAAGCCATTTGGCCCTGGGGCTTTCCTGTTGGGCATTTCCTGGAGTACTTGGTCAATTTCCTCCTCCGCAATGGGTTTGTTTAGGTTGTTATTTTGTTCCTCGATGACCAAGCGGGGGATATGCTAGATTATCCTTTGTATGGTCTTCATTCTGTCCTGGTTGGGTTCTTGGGCTATCCCGTGGAAGTATTTTACTAGAGTAGTTTCAATCTCCATATGCGACTCTCGCTCTATTCCGTTCTGGTCCTTAATCTTCATGATTTTGTTATGGGTTCTTTTGGCCATGGTTATTCTATGAAAAAACTTAGTGTTCCGTTCTCCTTCCTTTAGCCATCTGATACGAGACTTTTTTTTCCAAAGTGTTTCTTCCTGCCGACATCGAGCTTCCCATTCCTAGGTCATCTGGATCTCTTCCTTTTTTCCGTTCCTCCGTATAGCCCTCAGAAATGCAGGTTTCCTGGAGTTTTTTTAGTTTTTTCCTCTATGTTGTTTTTCTCTTGGTTTATGTTCCCAAAAGTGTCCTTGTTCCACTCCTTGAGCCTATATTTGATATACTTTAGTTTCTTATATAGTTTGAACATCCTTGTCCCTTTCTCTGGTTTCTCCTCCTCCCACCACTGTTTGATTCTTTCCTTGAAAGTCGGGTGTTCAATCCATAATTTCTCAAATATGAAGGGTCTATTCTTTAGTGTGGTTTGGAATCCTGCTTCTAGTTGCACTGGCCAGTGATCAGATGCCCCCCAGGGGAGGATGTTGCAATCTAAGGTTAGCCCTTGCATAATGATTGACTCCGATACTAGGAATCTGTCGAGTCTTGTTGCTACCTGATACTGGTTCATCCGTTTATTGTTCCAGGTGAATTGGCCATTATTAGTTTTGAGGTCTACCATCTCCGCTGTGTCTATGAACTTTGAGAATTCTTCCGCATCCCTATCCAATCTTCTTGTACCTCCTTTTTTCTCCACAAGTGACGTGATGATGTTGAAGTCCCCTGCTAGAATCCATTGAAGGTTGTTGGATCAGGTTTTAAGGTCTTCTGAGTCTCGTATCATTACTCTCTTTTCCTTTGACACCTGGGGCCCATACACATTAGTGCATAGAGTCACCTCTGTGTTCCCAATGATTTACATGTGAACCGTAAGGGTGTGCCTGGTCGCTTCGGCTGCTATTAGGCTTAGTACTTGTGAGTTCCACAAGGTGAGAATTCCTCCTGCCATTTGGTGGCCTCCGATAGCCACCATCTTGTACTTGTGCCATTGTTGTTTATCGATTTCCTCCATTCTATCTGTATTTCATTTTGTCTCTTGTATAAAACAAAGATCTGGTTGTTCTTGCTTTAGTCTATTCCTAAGGATTATTTGCTTTCTCGGGTTGTTTAAGCCTCTTATATTCCAGGTTATAACCTTCATTTAAACATGTGGGGGGGAGTTGGGGAAGAGTTTCTTGATCTTACCTGAGTTTATTAGTAGCGCTCCAAGCTCCTATAGGGCTAAGTTATTTGATTTCCTGCCTTTTTTCCTCCGTGTCTGCTTGGGTGAGAGTTGTGGTTGTCCCTCGCCGGATTTGACTCCTAGGTGTCCAATCTCCCTGTGTGTGCACTTTAGTCCTTTGGATTTGGCTTCCTCCCTTAGGAGAAACATGTACTGAATGCGGTCAAGTTGCTCTGTTGGCACATTTTCTACTCCTTGTCTTTTCCATTGCTCCAGTATGTTCAGGAGATATATCCCTTCCCTTTCCACAAGGTCTCTGAGATCAGGACCTTTTGTGCCTAATTCTCTAGGGGTCATTTCCACATCTCCCTCTGCTTCTTGCATGGGGGTGTTGTCGTCTTTGATTTCTCCATCCATTGGGGTTGCACAACTCCCCTGTTCCTTCTTGTTACTTGGCCGATCGATGGGCTTGTTTGTTGCTTGTTCTATGATTTCTTGAGCTTTTGTTGAATCCTTTTCATTTTCTGCCCCTTTGTTGGTTTTGTCCCGTCCTTCCGTATTATTTCGGGTCTGCGGGTTATTTCCTGCTGGGGTTCTTCTTTGCTTCTGGGGTTCGGTTTTATAAACTCGTCCTCATCATGACATGGTTTGGGGTTTTCCACTTCCTGTTTTTTATTAAGAGGGAAATCTCTAATCAGGTGGCCATGTTCATGGCATCTTCTGCATCTAAAGGGGATCTATTCATAATCTTTGTTTTGGATCCATTCCTCATCCCTGAATTCTAGACTTATGGCTTCTGGGAGTGCTCCTGACACATCCATTTCTATGCAGATTCTTCCGTAAGATGTATATATCCTTTTAAGGGTGGCTTCTGAGGTCTTCACATATTTCCCCAGTTTGTTTCCAATTGCTTCAAAAGTAGAGGGTAACCAGTAGTCTAAAGGTAAGGAATAAAGTCTCAGCTAGACCGACACCTTTTTGAAAGTCTCTTTTTCTGGGGAGAAATTTTCCTTCCATGGTCACATGTACAGTCCTGCTGAGGCGTGGAAGTATGGCCCTCCCTCAAAGACTCTATCCATGTCCTCCAGGTTCATGAATACTGTTGTGAAGAAGCCTTTCGAGCCTAGGTGGAGCTCCACTTCTCTATTTGGCTTCCAATGGTATTTAATCCAATTGCGCAGTGTTCTTTCTTTGGGCCACAAACCCATGAACTTGCATATTAGTGCATGTGTCTTCATCTGGTCCCTATAGAGTTGGATTTGCGGATCCTCCAGTATCACCTTGGGTATCATTGTTGTTTTGGGTTTGCACGGGTTGCGCCCTTCAACCCTGTTGGGATTCACTGTGTCTTGCGCCTCACTATGAGTTTCTCTGGCTTCGTTTCCCATACACTCACTTTTTCCCTGGTTCCTTTCCTGACCTTTTTCTGGGTCTGATCCCAAGGTGCCTGTCACTGGTGCCTTGAAAATTATGCCTCTTGGCCCTTTCCCTCTGTCTACCACTACCTGTTTGTATAAGGGAGTACCCTTACCCCCCCCTTTGGTGCTCATGTTGTCCTCTGCTATGGCCGTGATTGCTAAGCCAAAGATCTTCCTCCTTTGTTATTTTTAAGTCAAGTAGGCTCTTCACCAAGCCCTTTCCCTTTCTTTTCCTCTCAGTTAGCTGGCATGCAACCTTTTATTTCATGATTAGTGACTACCAAAGGTTGATATCTAACTTTTTTTTTTCTCTTTTCTTCTAGGTATTTTTATTTACTAGTCCACGGGAGATCCATCCCAGTCTGTCTAGGATGAATGCATTTACTTTTCAATTTTATAAACTCTTTTAAAGAAATTTACAAACTTTTTTTTAAAGATATTTGTTTATTTTTTGAGGTTCCCAGGGAACTATTCGAGACATTATATTAGTGATTTCTCGGACTTTTAATTTTAAGCATGATATTTCACGTATTTGGACCTATCAAAATCCCTTTTAGTTTTAATTGAATGATCATGTTAAGTTATCTGCATATGTGGTCCTTAATTCACATCCTGCTAAATGACGTGTCTTGATTTACTATATGTTATTATATAAATGTCATTGTGTGAGATTCATTACTCTACTGGTTTTTAATTTCGTACAAATTGTGAATATTTATTTTTGAAAAATCCTGGTCCTTTCTTATGCATTTTGTGCATGTGCATATTTGTTTCAAGCATAATCTTGGTCTTCTCTCAAGTATTTTTATATTTTTATATTTTGTATTTTATTTATCATAGAGGAGTACCACCTCTCTAGAAACACACAAGGATTTATCCTTGTAATGTTATCTTGAAGACTTTAAACAATCACAAAGATCAACAATCAACTGAATGATGCATTACTCCCCAAGGCATCCCATGTCTATATAAATCAACTCTTGCCATGTTGAATAGTTCACCACACCATCCAATGTCTAGCACAAATCATCTAGCCCTATTTCCTTAGTCTAATACGCATGCTTGAATCGATTAAGAATGGGTATGTACCGACATCTGAGGGTGAATGCCTTACATCCTCTCAACCAACTCACAAATCTTGGAGTTAAAACCACATTACTAATGCATCAATGTTCCTATGAAGAACACTTCCAATATCTATAAGGGTGTATTCACATAAGAAGTCCAATCCTCCAAGGCAAATAGGAACATTGGCCCTTACAATCATATCAATCTATTGAATTTATGAGGATCTAAACTACCATCTAAAAAACACTCTAAAGAAACCTTAGTATTATTTGTTAGTAGTAAATTATGTTGTGCACCATTGTGATCCATGCATTCTGAAATCATGGTGGATATTCAAACAATGGTGCATATTTCCACCATCTGTCATAATGACAAAAATATGGTGAAATTACTCAAGGCCATGCCCGACTTATTAATGTAGGTAGGGTGTTAATGTGCCACCTTATCCAAGCGTGATGTTGAGTAATCTCTTAAATTCTTAATGCACTATTGACATTTGTGTCACATTTATTCTATTATTTTCCAAGCATTGTATTTTCTTTGTCATCCTTATCCAATTTCATATAGTACTAATARCATGCATATTATATGGACTCCRTCCATTGCACAAGGAAAAGTTTGGATTGCATGTTTTGGTAATTAACCAATGTAATTTTGAGATTTGTTAGTACATGTGGACACACATTTATGATTGATTTTTTATAAAAAAAAWTTATGTACATATTTAAAAGTAATAATGATAGATAAAGCTATAGTTTAAATGTTTTACAAATTGAATATTTGTTGGTTGGTTGAAATAATAGGAATGAAATTGGTATTTTTTTGGRTGAAATCTAATAAGAATAAYTTTAGATGGTTTAAATTGAAATAATTAAGTCCTAAGGGATAGCTCAGTTGGCAAGATGTGCGCACGTTCTCCCAGTTTGGGGAGAGGTCACAGGTTCAAGCCTAGCTATGAGTCCCTGGGGCTGCTGCTTTTCCACTCCCATATCATCCACTATGTGGGGAAGTATCGGGGTGGGTTCCCAGCGAGTTAATTTCTCATCTGGAAAAAAATTGAAATAATTAATTATTAACAATGCAAAATTAGATTGTAGTAAAAGTATTAGAGGAGTYCAATCTATTTTTACATTAAAAACAATTATTTCAATTATCCAAAATTATAATTTGATAACAAARTGAAAAAAATAGAAAAAAAATTAAAAACCTTTTATTCATTAAAAAAAACTTACACATATTTTATTAAAATTTATTCATTCATTCTCCTTCCTTAATTAATTTTTCCATACTTAAAACCATCCCAATACCCTATCTCAAAATTCCACATAGATGAAATGGAGAATCACCACTAATATTAGGCCTTTAAAGAGTATTTCAACCCAACTAAGATCAAATTTGGTCTCCCAATACTTTAATACCTAACTAAATCCCACCAAACACAATGTGCTAGAAATAAAAAGTGATCAAAATCTCCGTCCCCAAAGGGAAAAATATGCAGGTAAATTCCAATAAGCATATACTAAACTCTTCGCTCTTACCGTGTGGAGATTTTCGAATGTTTTGGTTAAATTTTAACCATGGTTAATTTTTTTTAATCAAAATAACTTTTTGTTGACTTTAAAGGCTACACCCTTTTTCTTAACACGCTCATTATTGCTTTGGTGTGAAAGTTCCAATCAAAACAAAAACAAAAAACTCCAATCAAAACAACCTTTGTTGACTTCTAGGGTTACACCCTTTTTCTCAACCAAATATTGCATTAATTCCTCATATAACAACAAAGATATAGAACCTAACAAGGTCCTCATAGTTTCTCCACACTAGGGAGAACCAAGAATCAACACTATGGATTAAACCCTAAACCCCGCTATGGATTAAACCCTAAGCCTCTTGATAATGGTATTTTTAACGTATTATTATCGGTATTAATAAATAAATAAATAAGTCAATTTTAAATTAATATTAGATATGATTCATATATATTAATAAAAAAAAAAGGCAATTTTAAATTAATATTAGATATCATCCATATTAATATTAATATTAGATCATTAGTATATATATATTAGATCGATCATATATATATGTAGGGTATAAATTGTGTGAATACTTAGTCTCATTTAGAAGATGACACTCATAATCAATTATAATTTTTTTTTTACGGTTTTAGGGTATAAGGTTATTTTAATAATTTATA
>SNQJ01S0011135.1:0-16112 GCA_010110895.2 Picea sitchensis
ATAAACCTCTAAGAGGAAGATACAATCCTCCAATATCAAGAGATATTTAAACTCTCCATCCTTTCCCCTTCCTTCCACCCAAGAATATATGAGAGACAATAAAACTTTACATTAAATAATCACCATCAACCAATCATCACATAGAACTTGATAATGCTTCCTGAGACTTCATCAATTTATGAAATTCTTCAATTCTTGGAGTACTATGATCCTATATATAATATTACTCAATGTATTCTCTAAAAATCCTGCAAGTTTCACTCTTTGAATCTTTCCCAAAAGGAAGTTATAGAAAGAATGGTAGACTTTATTCGATTCTAGTTTATTCAGAAGACCCAACGTGTACAGCATGCCACGCGCTCAATATTTAACATCTGATTTTGAAACTCACACACAAGAAACTAAATTCCATACTATTTCCAATGGAAGTGGTCCCACTTCATTTTGATTATGTATGAATAAGTTATGACTGTTTTACCCTGAACACTTGTTTATTGTCTAGCTTCAGGACTAGTCACAAACCCTATCTTCCACAAAGTGTATCTCCATAATTATAATGAATCAAGAGCTTAAATTTTTACCAGAGGTACCTTGATATGTCTTCTCAATACCATAGAAATTTCACCATATGAATCGTTCTAGAAAAAAAGTTATAGAAAAAATGGTAAGATGACCTGAAAATAACATACCTTAGAACACATCACCAAAGGACTTCATCCTCCCTTGTTATCCGACCTTCTTTACTTCTGATTTCCTCTGAAATTCAAATTTTTTCAAAATGAATTTATAATTATGTTTATGTATACCATTTATGTCACTTCCTTTTAGCATTAGGGCTGATCTAAAACTTTCTTATTTTGTAATTTTTTTCTTTAATTATCTTCAGGGCCTACATGTACTTCCTTCTTCAGTTCACTTTGTCATCTTCAAAAATTCATTTCTCCTCAACCATGAGGATCCACGTGACGTGATACATACCACCAGAAACAACATGATGTATAATATCCATTCATGGGTGTTGTATATGCATGTGCATTTTCCTTCATGTCCAAATACCTTTATCAATCTTGCAGTCCAAAACCCATGACTAGGGTTGACATCAATGACAACAACCAATCTTCCAACATAGTTTATACCCCATAGTAATTCACATAGATTCAGGAAGAGTAAGATAAGAGGAGAAAAAAAGAATACTTGAAGAATACAAGTCAAGAATCTTTTGAATGATTTTCATATACATCAATTTTTTACATGAGGAGGCAACATGAAGATAAAGCATAGGATTGTATATAGGGGGAGCATCCCCAAGGAGGATTACCATTTTCCATTGATGCCAAACGAAGAGACTAAGAAAAGATGCATGAAAATGGAGAGAAATAATATATGAATAGATATAGGATGAGAAATGATCATAGGGGGAGCATGAGCAAGAGAATGAGTGCTCCCATGCCATCATTGTTGCCATTAATGCCAAAGGGGGATATTGTTGGACAATTGGTTTTCATTGGTGTCAACGAGTAGTGGATTGATGTCAACTGATATGATGGGTGTATTTAGAGAAGTATCCAAAGTGGTCCCCTTATGGCATATCTCTAAGCATGGCCCTCACGGGAAGATTCTTTGAAGAAGTATACAAGAAACTCCTAAGTATGGTTAAGGATATCATAGTTTATCATGGAATTAGGTTACGAAGGATGGAGTAAATGAAGTTAACGAACTCATGGATTGATATTCCTCATCACACCATTTTTTATGATAGATGGTACGCCACATAGTTCCTCACAGTGGAGGAGTTATGGCCTTGTGAAGTTAGAATCCCCTAATTTGTTACAAGTATTTAATGAAAGGGTAAAGTGGTTGTAACAAGAAAGTTAAGAATCCCCTAATAAATACACCTCAAAGAGTCATTCACAAGTACATTCACTCACTTATTCTATTGAATATATTCTAGTGAACTTGTGATCTTTTGGCTTAGTTTGCGACGGTAAAATATGAGGTAACGAAGGCTACAGAGTATGAGAGTTTTGGCATTGTAGTGGTGAGTAGGAATCTCTAAGGAAACCCTATTTTTGTTGATCCCCGTAGGTTATACTACTAGTGTCCTGCGAGGAATCCTTGTGGGTTTCAATATACCTATAATGCAAGGCCCCGCAAGACAAGATGTATTAGTCTCGCGAGGAAAAGACAAATTTGGGGGAAATGTTGTCAGCAGGTCCCTGAAGATATAAGATAACTTATAGTTCATCATTGTAGTGTTTCAGTTCAGCTACATAGGTATCGGTATGTTTTTGTACTTGTTGTAAAGGTTATACTTGATTATGATGTAGTGAAATGTTGAGGCATACTTGGCATATTGATGAGGTTTTGGCACATGATTGAGATACATTTTGGGTAAACGGTTGAGTAAAGTATTCTGGTATATCTAGTTCAATATATGGCATGGTTTTTATGGTTCATATAATTGAGCTGATTGTTCATGGTTGAGGTATACATGTGATGGATGCTGGCATATGCATGAGGGACATGCATTGGTTCTTGATTGATGATATGGTATAGGTCTATAGATGATTGATGATATGGTATATGGTACATATTGTATTTATGTTTGATATATGGTACATAATTGGCTACTTATCATGGATTTTCTAGTTGGTATATCCTATTGTTCATGATTGATGCATATAAGTTGGTACATAGTTGATGAATGATATGGTTCATAGTTTGGTATAGCACATGTTTTTGGTGCAAGTTATAGATTGATGGTGCAATGATAGTGATAGGTTGGATACAATGACAGGTTGATGTGATAGTGACAGTGACAATGACAATGGCAATGATTTTGGTAGTGACAGTTGATCTAAATTTATATTTTAGGGCGACGAAATGTGGCAAGGAAAGGGGGTTGTATCCTCCTTCCGATTGTAGCTGGAGAACATAGGGAGTTGGAGATTCCTTCAGGTTGTAGCCTAAGAATCATAGGGTTGTATCCTCCTTTTTGTTGGAGCCAGAGAATTTAGGGAGTTGTAGCTTCCTTCAGGTTGGAGCCTATAAATAGAGGGTTGTATCTTCCTTCCAGTTGCAGCTGAAGAATTGGGTAGTTCATGCTTCCAATGAATGTATTATTTTTATATATAAGAAAATCATTCCATGGTTTTCTCCCATTTGGGTTTCCATGTAAATTATGGTGTATTTTTTTTCTATGGATGTTTATTATGATCTGTTGATTTATACCGGTCATGATATATTGTAGATATAATGCTAATGATGTTAATGAATACATGTTTTGGTTAAAATAGATAATAAATTTCTCATATTGATTCACCCCCCCTCTCATTATTCCAACAATATTTGTATGTTGGATAGAACCCTTCATTGCACCCTTTCATTACAATTGTACCCATTGTATCCTATATATAACAAGGAAACTTAGTCTTAGGAGGATATCATCTCATCTTATATTGTATTCTAAATTTGGATATATTTTAAAAGGACGTTTCCCCCTCAAATTGGACTATAATAATTTACTTTTTATCATTTTTTAAGGTGTTGGATCATAATATTTGGTTTTAGAACATTGATCCTAAGGTTTTTCTTCTCCAAACAAGTCATCTTAGAATTTTCTCTGTAAATTTTTTTCTGGGACGATTCAGACAAAAAAAAATAGGTTTTATTTATAATACATATCAAGGTATCCTGGTAAACATTTTAGCTTCTGGTTCATTATACTTTCATAGATATACCCTGTGGAAGATAGAGTTTTTTACTATTCCTACTTAACTAGTCTAAAAAAGGTGTTCCACGCAAAATATTCATATATTATTCAGTGAGGATCTGATTTCTATGAGACCTATTTCATTTCAAATATGACAGTCCGTAGTATTGTTGGTATAAATTTCAGAATCGGTTATTAAATATTGGACACGTGACATTTTGCACAAGTTCTCTCTTTTGGAAAGGCCAAAAATCAGCAAGGTTTGGGAAAGTTACCCTAACTTTCACTTGGCACATCCAATTTTGGTCAGACCCATGGCATTGTAGAGAAGAAATTTTAATGTACTACAAGCCAAAATTTCAGACTTATTAGGGTCAAAATTTTAGAAATACATCAAAAGGAAGATCGGCGAGGAGGACAAACTCCAAATTAAGGGCTTAAAAGGTACATAACTTACAATTGACATAACTTTTGATTAGAAAAATTGTTTTTGGTGATTCAAAATTTTTAATAAAGAGGAAAAAGAGGAGAATTTTTATTTTCTCACATGGCACCAAAGGATCCTCCAAAATTTACTTCACAAGCTAAAACTCCATAAATCTCAACAATGAGTCAAGATAAAATCGATGAGATTTATCGCCAGGTTGAAAAGAGGATCACTAAAAATAGGGAACAATTGGAACATAAGATGGATGAAGCTATGAAAATAAATATGGATGAAATGGAAAACAATATGTATAATAATATGAATGAGAATATGAATGAGATGAAATAAAATATGGACAAAATGGAAAATAAGATAGTTAATAAGATGGATTACATGAAAAAAAATATTGATGACATGACAAATAAGATGGATGAGAATATAAAAAATTCCATGAAAGAATTGAAAAAATTCTTGTCTTTCATGATGTTTCATTCCATAGATGAGAGACTCCCTAAAGGAGATATCAAAATTAAAGAAACTCATGAAAATAAAGGTAATATTCAATGAACAACCTGCCGATAATAAAATTTTTCAAGTGGATTTAACTCTATTAGTGGAGTTAACTATGGTGGGAGTCTTAAATTCAACTTTCCCAAGATTGAATTAAATAATTTTGATGGTACAAAGTTCTTTAACTAGGTGAACCAAATAGATAAAAAAATTGAATTGCATAATATTATGGATGATAAGAAAAGGATTCACATATCAACTTTGAACTTTTAGATAAAACCATATTAATGGTATCAATGGGTAGTTAAAAGGAAGCCCCATTTTTATCATTATACTTGGGGTCTATTTAAAATATACTTAGAAGCACAATATGGGAAAGTTTGGGAACATGAATACTTTAAGTAATTCACAATAACTAAGCACTTAAGTGATATTGAAAATTACAATTCAAAATTCTAGGTATTGGCCACAAGGGTGGATAACATAAGTCATGATCAATTGTTGGAAGATTACATGGGTGGATTAAAAGAATAAATTAAACATGATATTTTCTTAAGACATCCTGCAAATATTATGGAAGCTATGCAATCTTTTCATCATATTCAATCCAAGAATAAGGATATGCAAAATTCTACCATTGGAGCACACATAGGAAGGAGATATTGTTGTCGGGTTCATAAGACAAGCTTAACTCAACCAACAAGTTTGATACCTCAAAAAAGGGAGTATGTTTCAATTATGAGAACAAGTACAGTAAGGCGTATAATTGCAGTGTGAAGAAAGTATTCTACATAGATAATGAAGAAGAATAAGTTCAAAAATTGAACCATCTCAAGATCTGGATCTAGAAGAGACTACTCCAATGATATATTTTAATGCATTGGCAAACATCAGTACTCCACAAATCCTCAAGATAAAAGGATATATTAAAAATAAAAAGGTAACATTGTTGATTGATTCATGTAGTACCCATAACTTCATCAATTACATATTAGCAAAATATCTCAATTTCTTTGTATATCTAGCACCAACATTTCAAGTAATGATTGCATATGGAGGTACCATAAATTTTTATGGGAAGTGCCATAGTATTAAGCTCAATATGGGGGAGTATTTATTGGATAGTCACATGATTTCCGTCAAAATGGGTGGTGTTGATGTTGTATTAGGATTCCAATAGTTACAATCATTGGGAACAATGACCCTTAATTTTCAATATATTTTCATGAAAAGTTCCTCAGAAGGAAAGGAAATTGAGCTTAGAGGTATCCAAGGGAAACCCTCTAAAGTGATAAGATCTAAAAACATGACAAAATTACTCAAAAAGGGATATGGTGGTGTAATTGCACAATTGTGATCACTAGATGTTCAAACATATATATCTTATGCTTCAATGGATCTCCAAAATGTGATCAACAATCATTCCATGGTATTTGGAGAGATGACTAAGCATCTTCCACCTACTCAATATCATGACCATGCTATTCATCTGTGACCATGAAGTGTAAATCTAGTCATCCATGTAATTAGTGACAAGATCCGAGTTCAAATTATTTTATCGAAAATTAATGGAGAAGGGTAAATCATACTAGAACTAGAAACCATCCTTGAAATAGGGATTAAGAAGCCGTTAAATCGAGAAATTACTAAGTACCTTGTCAAATGAAAGAACCTACCAGTGGAATATGCGACATGGGAAGATGGTTTCTTCATGCAGATACAACTGTGATTGTCAAGTGTTGAGGAAAACACTTGATCCGGATTATTTTCGGCATGAAATGAGAGCGGAGATATAACACAGAAATATTTAGAGATATTGCAAGAGAAACAACAATATAACAGAGATATAGCAGAAATATAACAAGAGTCACAGATATACAGTAATACAAGATTTCTATTAATGAAATAAATGTACAGAGACTGTAAAATATAGAGTGAAAGACTCGCTAGAATGGTGGTAGCTTATCTCTGAGAAGAGATGTGATGGCTACTCACATCCGTGAGAAGATGATTATTATAATGAGGCTCTAAGGGCCTTTTTAACATAAGTAAAATCCAAAACCCTAACCCTGGAAGATGAAAAGACAAAAGGTTTGTGGGCCCCGATGGGGGTAGTTGATACGTCAACTTCCCAGGGGCGTAACTTTTGCATACGATCTCCGTTTGGGGAGCTTGATAGATCGTTGGAAAGATCTATCGGGAACTACAACTTTTGGGTGAGAAACATTGATCTATGATCCATGTTGATCCCCGTTTTCTCAAAAACATCGTTTAGGGCCTCAAAACGGCTCTTGAAGTTCAGGACCTGAAAAACTTTCAAAAATAGTAAATTACCAAAGTGCGAGAAACATGTTTGGCTGGATTGGAAAAGTTGGGTGGATACCGATATCCACCTAGATCAATACTCCCTCCTTAGGAAGCAATGGTCTCCATTGCGTTGAGTTCAGGGGAGGAGGCGATTGTTGAATCTGAGATCTTGGTGATCGCACTTGCTAGAGATGTGGTTAGCAGCTTATTTGAAGGCTATCCGAACCTTTGGTTTGGAAGGTTTGGACCTTTTTTAACCAGTCACGGCTATTTTTAGATGATTGTCGCGGAAGAATCTTAGTTCTTTGTTGCAACCTTGTCGACACCTTACGTTGGATAGAAGGTTCTTGGCCGAAGCTGTGGTGAAGTTGCGGTATCCCTTCTGTTCACCCTTTGAATAGACTGTGGAAGATGAATTTTGTATTATGAGATACTACCTTGGAAACCCCATTTTAGGTGGGGTAGTAGTTGGAACACCTACAGTATATTGTAGAGATGACCCCCAGGTAATAATGACTCTACGGGGTTGAGACTCATAGATAGCATGGTGTTTCCCACATACATGGATTTAAAGGAACATCATAGACATACGATTGGGAAACATCACGTAATGCCTCATCCCCTTGAAGGGTTGGATGCCATGTGACAATCGACTGGCAGGTACACGGATATCTCGTCCTTGGCGAAACCACGATGTTAATATGGTTGTGGGTGTGGTGTTGTTGACAATCCAATTGTTTGATAACCTGGCGAGATGAGGTTCTTAAGCTCCACTATCAACAATAAAATCGTTCAGGGTCCCCTTTGCCCACATTTGTGAATGAAAAAGGTGCTCCCCTCTTCTAGATCTGTTAGTTCTTCTGGTTGAATTAGCTGCTTGGTCGACAATATGATGAAGTTACTGCGTCGATGATCATCTTTACCCGGTATTTTCAGAATCAGTTCAGTGGGGTTCGAATCCTTGTCTTTGATCTGACCACCAATGACTGTTTTGACGTCCTTGATGTTGTGCGAGAGGATTTTGTGGAAATCACACCATTTCGGTTTTCCTTATTTGTCTTCCATGACCCTTCTTTTAATGTGTCTTGGAATGGTTTTCAAAGGAAATGTTTGTTAGGGCTATCTTTTCATACTTTGGTTGTTGTGGATTGTAAACCCGAACTCCCATTTGTTACGGTGTAAATTTCTACTCGATTTTAACGGCATATAGATAGGAAGCACCAGTGATGAGATGTCGAGAAAATCCATTTAAGCCTGGATGTATCCATGTAGTGAGCCCATGTGTTACCGAGCAGAATGTCATTGAGAGTCTTTGATACGAGCTTGAGGTGGCATGAGTATGGAAGCTATTGGTGAACTCGAACTGATTGGCCCCTCTCTTGCGATAGTGTGGTCCATCGATGTCGCGAGGTCCTCATAGTTGCCAACGGTAGTATTGTTCCTTCATCCACAAAAAAATCCCAAGTGAACTCATTTACATATATTCAGAACTCCTCTATGGAACTTCTGCTCCCGGTAAGTTTTCCACCAATGTTGACATGGGGGAGAGACTTAAGAGTACGAAGGTGATCTTTTCCTTATCGAAAAATTATGAACAAAGAAATAACCTTCTAGCAAATTTAACCATTTATCTAGAGACATCTGAATCTATTTGACCTTCAAATCTGAGAATATCAAAATTAACCTACCTTGAAAGGAGTGTCTCCAAAATTATTTCTTGATGAAGATGCTGATGCTATCGATAGGCGTTGAAGGATGTGGGAAAAATTCTCCAATCATTTCATCCCTCTGGCATTGGCTTATAAAACAACATCTTGATAGGATTGTCACGCTCCATCATTTTCTCTTGCTTAGCCATTGATGGTTTCTTGGGTGTCCGAGAGAAATTGTCCTCAAGAGACAATATTGAGACCCAAATTTCTATACTCTAGAACCTCGTAGGACATGCAGCGAAAAATGATCAAAACTTAACTCTGGCTCAGTCAGGATTGGTACTGACACAGTAAGGCAGAAGATATAAAAATTTAGAGATATTGCAAGAGACAACAATATATGAGATATAGCGAAATATAACGAGGAGTCCTTAGATATACATTAATACATTATTTCTATTAATGAAATAAGTAATACGGTATGAAAATACAGTGAAGGAGCTGCAGCTAGAATGGTGGTAGCTTATCTGCGAGAAGAGATCTTGAAAATTTCGCATCGTGAGAATATGATTATTAGTGCAGGCTCCTAGACGCTTTTAACATAAAGTAATCCAAAACCTAACCTAGAGATGAAAAGCCAAAGGTTTGTGGGCTACGATGGGGGTAGTTGATAAATCAACTTCAGTAACTTTTGCATCTGATCTCCGTTTAGGCTTGATGTCAACTTCCCAGGGGCGTAACTTTTGCATACGATCTCCGTTTGGGGCGCTTGATAGCTCGATGGAAAGATCTATCCAAGAAATACAAATTTTGGGTGAGAAACATCGATCTACAATCCATGTTGCTCCCCGTTTTCTCAAAAAAAATCGTTTAGGGCCTCAAAATGGCCCCGAAAGTTAAAAACTGCTAAAAATAGTAAATTACCAAAATTGTCAGAAATATGTTTTGGGATAAATGGAGAAGGTGGGTGGCCACCGATATCCATATGGATCAACACTTGTTTGAAGGGGATGTGCATGTTGATCCCTAGACAAAGCCCCATGTTATGTATAAAACCCATTATTAAACCTTATATATTGAATTATTACATTTCTAGTGTTATATTTGCATGTTGGATAGAACCCTTCATTGCACCCTTTCATTACAATTGTACCCAGTATCTCCTATATATATAATAAGGAGACTTAGTATTTGGAGGATATTATCTCATCTCATACTATATTCTAAATTGGATATATTGTAAAAGGAGTTTCCCCCCCTCAGTTTCCCCATTTAAGTGGACGGTAATCATTGAATTTTTATCGTTTCTTAAGGCATTGGATCATAACATGCTACAATGAAGAAATTTGACTCTACTCAATGCATGTATGTGGTGTCGAGTTTTCTAGAATAACTTGTTAACTAAGGTCAAAACAAAATGACCTTAAACCCTGGATCTTTCTTACTCGGCGTGGGATTTTCAAACAAGAGAAATCATTTCTTAGTGTTCCCACGTGGTGGTTTAAAATACTACTTATGTATGGATATTATTAGATTAATTTTATTTAGTGAGGGAAGTCAAGTTTTTGATGGAATGACAGAACCATAAATAATAGATTGTCAAATTGGCATAAAATACATTTGAAATGATTGCTTCATGGACATAATTATTGATTTGTAGGAACCAAAAATTTCTTATGTGTCTTGGGAAATCAAACTAGTTCACTTCCAATAGTTGTAGTGTGGTTGGAATTTCCAAGTTAGTTTGTTTATAGTGTTGTAGTGCATCTTGTAAGCACTCAATTGACTCATGGAAGAATTATAATATTAAAGTGTCGCCTTTGGTATTTAATTGCCCTTTTATTTTATATATTGTCACTTCATGATAACCACATGTGGAAAAGAAGATAGTAAAATACGATTAGTTGTATTCGTTCATCCAACATGTAAGCATATAATGTGTCTACTAGTTATTTGATTAAGTGTCTCTTAGAGAGAATTTCATTTCTTGTGAGTAACCATGTTAGCATGATTCTTCTTTATATAGATGCTCTTGGCAATTCATTTTTAAGTAGCCAACATCATTGACCATTGTGTGAACCCATTGTTGTTGCAAACGTTGTATTCCCTTGTATTGCTAGTTCAATGCTTTGAGAATTGCCTCAAATTAAACACACACATAGACCAATAATTATAACCTTGTTTAGTTAGTTATTTTATATGATGAAGGGTTAGTTGATATAGTTGTATAAACAAGTTTAATCATAATTTTGATAGCATAATACAAAATATTAGTTTCTTGGTTACATAAATAATAATAATAATAATATAGATATTCCTTTGTAAACCATCTTTTGGTCAATGGTTTAGTTAGTTAACATCATACTCTTCATGTGGTTACATAGGAATAATAATAAAGGAACAAATTTCATCCACTAAGTCAGACTCTATGACTTTAGTCTCATTCCATGGATTTCTTGAGGTTGATGCCTCTAGAGACAAGGTTTTCTTGCAAGAAAAAATTTAGGGGCTAAATTTCTCCCATGGGATAATTTTTCCATTTTTTCCCCCAAAACACGATTCACCAATTTCCATTTTATTCGCCCAAAGTTTATAGCATAAAAAACATTTACTCTAAAAGTCACCAAAAATTTCTAGAAACTATATATAATCATTAGAAATTTAAATAATTTTAGAAAAATATCATCAAACATTTTATGGTTGGAATTTTAAGAAATAGTAAGATTCACCAAGGTTTATACACTTTAAGATAAGTACCTGTTCTTCAAAATTTTCATGTTTTATTGTTGAGAGGTTTAAGGAGATCCACATACTTAGGCTTCCATACACTCTCTCCTAACTTGGTCTACCCCATGGAGTCATTCCTTCCTTCCTTATTTTGTTTCTTGACCGGGTCTACTTCATAGAAGGTCCTAGGTCTATAGTGGCTTACCTAGGGTGAAAAAATAGCCAAAACAATGCATATAAATATCACCTCTCTACTAACTTGGTGATCAGACTCATTGATATGAATAATATCAATGAAATTAAGGATGGGTCATTAATGAACATACAAACAAAATAGCTCATGTACAAAATATATTGTATATAGATACACAATATTCCATCCCCTTTGTCAATCAGATTATTTGAAGATAATTTCTTTACATTTTATAATCAATCTAAGTTTCATAAAATTATGAAGTGCTCTACAAAATATATGCAGAGATAAATCCTGAAGTGCTTCTAAACTATGAACTCTACTCACCACTCATCACACGACTGATGAAAGGAAATTTTTAAACATAAAGTAATCTAATTGAATCTGAAATGTCATTGAAGATTAATTAAGATCCATTGTGAGATCCTAAGGTAGAAATGTAGGCCAATCATATGTAATCCAGATTATGATTAACAGTACTTTGAGAGTCACACTTTTAACGGATCCGATCATTACTAAAAAATGCACCTTTATGAATTAAATATGAAAACAACAAACAAATTTGATCACGGATCTCTGAGACCAATATTATCCAACATGAGATGTGTAGTAGAACCCCTTATTGGAATAACCAATAATACTCTGCAAGATTATTTATGTTGATATTAATCTCAAGGAAAATTAACATGAAACTAATTCTCACTCCACACGACATGAAATTGAAGTTGTGGTGCAGAAATAAAATAAAATTACACAACAAAAAACAAACTATTTGGGAAGCATATACCAGAGAGAGGGCCCTTCCTCTCTTGGAATACACTGCCAAGAAAGACTATGATGAAAATATATTGGTATGCAACAAGTTATTTATTCCATAATTCTCCCTATGATTACATTGATTCTCTCTTCAGCCTCAACCTCCTCCTTCTCCCCCTTTGTTACAATAATCATCCTCACATTTATACATATGGCTTTCAAAATAAAGAAGGAGAATATTTACAACAAAATGAGACCAAATCACAAGTACATGGATCTACATTAATTACAAACTTGATTAAGGAAATGGAGGTTAATTAATGGTTGTTTGAATAGTATGGAAGCCAACAACATAATCTTTGACAAAACCAAATTCGTCCACAAAATTTGTAACTGTAGAAATTTGGGCACTACATATTTTCTTGGAAATTTTACCTTGAATATCCACCCTTATCTCTCAAACCGTTTAAAATTTTGAAATACAATGAATTGGAAACCAATTTGGACCCTTCTTCATAAAACCCATGTCTTTTATTTTTCGAGATATATATTCATCTACCCAGAAATCGCATCGGAGGTTGGTTGTCTGAAACTGTTTACTAATTTTGATCATAACTTGGACCAAGTTCTTGGAGACTCACATGTGTGACCTGAGAATGATATGATTAATACATAACCATTTAGAATCATATATGATATCTATGTTCCCATTTATCTATTCGTCATGTGGAAGTATGAAGAACAATGATGGTGTTGCAGGAACAATGTTGCAGAAAACTTGTGTTGTTGTAGGAAACTTGGAACTGAATATCGTAGGATCACATTACTGAACTCATAAAACCATAATTAGAAAAACAACTTATAATGATCATCAATTCACTACAAATGAAGTAAATACATGATAATTAACTACTTGAGCATATGGGGGTGTGCCATGGTGCTTTTGTGAAAATTTATAGTAGGAATGACGATAAATGAGTAAAGGGTGAGGTAAAAAGATCAAAATGAATGATTCGAATTGCATAAAAAGACGACATATTAGAGACCCAACATCTCCCCCACACCTGATATTTGGCATGTCCTCATGCCAATGAAGTAGGGAATTGATGATCTCCTGATCAGGAAAACCTAATCTACTTTGACTATACTTGATTAATGGGTTTAGCATACTCTATATGACAGACAAACAAATGATCAAGTATGGACATGGTAAGTCAATAGACTGATATATACAAATGTTCATAAAACTAAGTTCTCTTCCCTTTTAGATATACCTTTAAATACACTTACAAACCCTTCTTGTTTTACTTTATTTATTTTATTTGTGGTAGGTGTAAGAGAAATGCATACTCTATTTTTTTGTGTGTAATCATGCTTCCTTGTGGCACAACTAAAGATAAATCATAATGGAATCATCATAATGAACACCATTGTACTTTGATTCTTGTTTAAATAGAAGAAATAATGGTACCATAATCCCATTACAGTCAGACTATTACTTCATTGGATCATGGTTTAACAATGATACGATGATGAGAGGTTCAAAAGTGAAGGTTGAAGTATATCAAAAAGGTAAGTTTGGAGACTGAAAGGGATGGAAAAAAATCGAAATGGTATCATAAGATGGAGTTTATAAATGTCAAGCTTATAGTAGTCTCTCATCATAATTTCCAAAATTTCTAACAAATCAAAAAGTCTTAAAATTGGTTTTACCTCAAGTTTACCTCCTTGAAAGCTTGAAATGGATGTATGTCAAAGATAAAGATGGTGTATATTGAATATAATTTACTCTGACTTTGATGTGATGTATGGATATGCGATTATCTAATCAGAAGATGAACATTGGATGCTTGAATATTTGGGTTGAAAAGAGTCTGTTGAATATGGTATGAAGGTGTTGGAACTGTAAATATAGAACCAACTTCTGTAAATATTTTCTTGTTACTATCACACACTTTTAATGCTTCCATTGTTTATAATAAATTGACTCATGTTTGTGTGGTACTTATTTTTCTCCTTATGTGTGCACTTGAGTGTTCCAGATTCATGTGTTGTCATTCCTATTTCATAACTTTTGAGAAACATTGTTGTTCGAGATTATTTTGACATTATGTTGTAGGAACAGAGAAATCTACTGCAAAAACAAAAAAATCTATTGTAGAAACAAAAAAGTGATATGCTACAGGAATAGAGAAGTCTACTGCAGGAATGTTGAGTGTGTTCTATTGTAGGAAATCATCCCTTTGACATCATGGTAATTGTTGTAATTACTTATGCAGGAACACATGCAGTCTTCTATAGGAACAAATACAATATGCTACAGGAACCTTTTGCAGGAACAAAGATAGGTTGTTGTAGGAACAAAGACAGATCCAAAAGTATACTACACTAGTATTTCAAGCTATACTTTGAATTGATCCAATCATGTATATGCAACATTTATTGATTTATTTACTAACTACCCTATCCTACTTGAAAAAGGAAACATTTCAAGTGTAGGAATACTTCCAATGGAGCCATGTACGCAATAAGATTACAAATATATTCATATCCAAATATGAAAAATATACCTCAATGAATGTCTGTATATGAGGAACCAACTGGTTTGATTGATTTTATGCCAAGAAGTGTTGAATAAATAAGTGGTGCATTGGCCTAATGATTTCATGGAACTAGTATTCAATGAAGTCAGTTGTCCTCATGTTTTCTTCTTCATTTTTACTGATTTGCATGCCCTCCTTTGTCACACATGATTGCAAATATTGGAGGACTTAGATTTTGCACAAAGGAAAACTTGCAAGGGACTATGTGATCTCAAGTTCCATTGTCTACTCTTTGTTGGGTGTTTTCCATGGTTCTTTAGATTCCATTGTAGACTTGCAAGGAAAATTAAAGAAGGATTCTAGATATGCTTGTTGTAAATCTGGTTCATGGAACTCTTGTTCTTTTGTCTCTTCAGATTAATCTCCAAGTGCTACCAATAATTCAGAAATTTCTTGGAGTATAAAATTCTTGAGAATTATGAAGTTCTTTCTGTTGGTCATTATTCCCTGTCTTTCACATGGGTTATTGCATGGGGTTTTTACAAATAAAAAACTTACAAAGAAAATTTCAAGGCAAAGAAAGCACTCAAATTATCATGCTACTAAGGCCATGTTGTCACCAAGACCCTATTGAAATGAGTAGTGAATAATAAAAAAAGTATAGAAGAAACAATCCCACACTCACTTGAAAACTAACTTCTTGAGCACTTCCCCAACAATGGTGCCAAAAATGTCAGTCAAATTATTCAAAGATAATTTCGTTACATTTTATCATCAATCTGAGTTTCATAAACTTATGAAGTGCTTGAAAAAATACATTCAGAGATAAATCCTCAAGTGCTTCTAAACTATGAACTCAACTCACCACTCATCACATGACTGATGAAAGGAAATTTGTAAACATAAATTAATCTAATTGAATATTAAATGTCATTGAAGAATAATTAAGATCCATTGTGAGCTCCTAAGATAAAAATGCATGCCAATCATATGTAATCTAGATTATGACTGAAAATACTTTGATTATATCCATATTATATCCCGATCCAAGACAATGGTATGTGGGATTGCAAAATGTACCCAGACTTGTTCAAAGAAGAGCTTGGCAATGGCCTATGTTGTTATGCTCTTCTTGCAGGAGGCTAGGATCACCATCTTGGAAAAGAGACCAACAACCACAAAGACACAATCATTTCCCCTCTTGCTGGATGAAAGTCCTAACATTAGTCCATTGATATGGATTCCCATGGATGATCGGGAGTAGTCAAGGGGGTGTACAAGCCCT
>SNQJ01S0011135.1:18298-32785 GCA_010110895.2 Picea sitchensis
CGCTATCAATGATAAAGTGTAGTGGGGTTCCTTTTACCCACATATGTTAATGAAATAGGAGCTCACCTTCTTCTAGCTCGTCTTGTTCACTAGGATGGACCTTGGTGGTAGAAATGGTGGCACTGGGTTCTGCGTCAATGATCTGTCTCCCCCTTTCTGGTTCTAACTCAGAGACAAAACCTGCATCTAATTCATAGGATTTCACCTCATCCACCAATGATTGCTTGGAGCAGCAATCAACAGTGTTATGATAGGGGCTCTTATGGAAGTTGCATCATTTTCTGATATCTTTCTTTGTTTTTCCGGTGTCCTTTTATTGCGGCCTAGACTGGTTGTCCTGAGGCTTCCCATATTTTCTATGTGGGTTGGGGCTTCTCTTTACTTGCTTCTAATGTGAGGGGTTCCCAAGCCCAAATTGTCGTGTCTTTTTTTTAAGATTTTGCTCAATTTTGACGACATATCGATAGGCCGCACCCAAGGACAAATGTCCAAAAAATTCATTTTGGCTTGGATGTATCTATCCAAACCACTGCGATACTTGAGCACCAGATGTCACTCAGTATCTTTGATACCCAGCTTGGTGCGCAAGGTGTGGAATATATTTGTGAACTCTAGCACTAATTGGTCTCTTTCTTGCCGCAGTGTGGTCCATTTTGTATTCAGGTCGTCATAGCTTTCGACAGGGTAGTATTGTTCCTTGACAGTGTCCTTAAAGGACTCCCAAGTGACCACGACTGTAAATAATGATGGTTCCTTTGTTTCCTTTTTCTCACAGAAAGTTTCCCACCAATCTTTGACATGGGTAATGACTTTGAGGAGTGAACATAATCTTTTCTTTGTTCAAAAGGTTATGGGTAGAAAATACCCTTCTAGTAGATTCAACCACTTGTCTACAACATTTGTGTCTATATGACCTTCAAATATGAGAACATCAAATTTGATTTGTTCCTTTAAGGGGGAAGTACCTCCATTCGAGGAAGATGTGTCGCATGTTGGTAGTCGTCGAAGGATTTGCGCAAAAATATCCATCATATTGTTCCTCTATTGCATGAGGGATTCCTCTAGCAACATTTTGAAAGGATCTCTTGTCCCATCGTATTTATTTTCTCCCTACATGAGAGGTTTCTTGGGCATGCGAGAGATTTCTTCCTTAAGAGAAACAAGCTCGAGACCCAATTATTTGTACCTTGACCTCGTCGGGGACATGCATTAAGAATGACAAGGAGCAGACTGCTCTGATACCACTGATATAGATTTTATGAGAATAACAAAAATGAATACAGATTATTATTATTATTAACATAGATACATCAGAATAATAGAGATACAATAGCATAGATACGCTAAAATTGGTTTCCATTCAATAAGAAAATGTGCAGAAACTATAAAATGCAGTGGAAAACAAGCTTGCTAGAATGGTGGCATCTTATCTCTAAGAAGAGATGTGATGGCTACGCTCATTCGCAAGAATATGGTTACAATGATGCTATCCAAGAATTTTTACAATAAACAGGAATGTAAAAAACCTATACATCTAAAAACCTAACCCTAGGAGATGAAGCGCCAAAATTCATGTGGGCCCCGTTGCGGTAAGCTAGTACATCAACTTCCTAGGGTTGTAACGTTTGCATATGATCTATGTTTTAGGCGCAATATGGACCATTGGAAAGGTCTATCCGAGGAATACACATGTTTCCATCAAACTCTAAATTTATCTATAGTCTAATTCTGGTGATCCCTAAAAATGTTGTTTAGGCCCTCAAAACGGCCGCGAAAGTCAGTGACCCGAAAACTAGGAAAAATTTGCCAAATTGGAAAACTACCATAATGAGCAAGTTGGAATAGGTGGGAGGCCACTGAAATCCATCTGGATCAATTATTCTCAGGGAAAATTAACATGAAATTAATTCACAATCCACACGACATGAAATTGAAATTGCAATGTAGAAATGAAATAAACTCACACAACATAAAATGAACTATTTGGGAAACATATACTAGAGAGGGGGCCTTGCCTCTCTTGGCATACACTGCCAAGAAATAATATGATATAAATATCTTGATCTGCAACAAGTTCTTTATTCCATAATTCTCCCCATTATTACATTGTGTAACATCCCGCTCTTGCGTGCACTGGGCGAGCTTATTATTTGAGTACACTTGCTTGCAAGTGATCCAGGTTATTATACTATTGATCGTTTCGATTATAATTATGAGATATGATGGATTTGGAGATATGCTATTTTGTTGTATTGACATAGACAAGTGATATTGAATGGGTTCTCCTGAGTGTGTAGGACTTTGGACATTGAGGATGTAGAGGCATCGATGATACCCCTTGGAATCTGGATCAAGTCATGGAGTGGACTATTGAGTTTGAATGTTGTTGATGTGACATATGTACATATGATTAGATTTTATGATGATTGATTATAATTGCTAACATGATTCGTTGATGGATGCAGGCTGGCGATAACTTGTCGACCAAACTCACATATGGAGTAGAGGGGTCACGCATGAAAAACAAAGAATTTGAGGGAGAGGTGTGGCAGCAGCCCTACCACAGCCTACTAGCACTCACGCCATGGTGATAACTGTAGGATAACGATTACCTAGTTCGAGAAGACCCACGATGTCATGAGGGAAGACTATGACAATCTCTCATGATGATTCTAAGGGGCACGTAATAAGGTGGGGGCCTTATTCCTTAGAGGCCCTTAGTTTCCCACAAGATCACTTGGTAGAGTATTGACTCCAGGGGTTTGACGTCTACCAAATTCAGTCAAGAGGTGAGTGGCACTGTTGGAGCACGTAGTGTGTCCTGAAGGGTACATTGTGCAAGGAAAACGAAAAGAGGCGAGTGGCACCCTTGGAGAATGTAGTGCGTCTTGAAGGGCATGTCGCGATTTTAGCTAGTAGGTGAATAAACCTAGTTGGCATTAAAATGAACGATATGATAAGTAAAGTTAAAAAAAAAACAAATCCTTAAAAATGTCGCCCAACCTAGTGAAATTAAAACCTAGGTCTAAGTAGAACATGTGGTCAAAAAATAATAATAATAATAAATAAACATGTAGCAAGAAGGGGGGTAAGAAATTCAAATGTATTTATTAAAGTCAAAATTATAATGGAGGATTAAAATTTAAAAAAGGGAAATGGTTGTTTTTATCGACATTTGCTAATTTAATTTTTTGTTAAAAAGAAAAGAGGGTAAATGGTTGTTTTATCTACACTTGCTAAATTAATTTTTAATTAAAGAGGAAAAATGGTAAATGGTTGTTTTATCTACACTTGCTAAATTGATTTTTTAGTTAAAATGGAAAAAGAGGGAAACTTAAAAGAAATAGGAAACTTAAAGAAAAAGGGGAAACTTAAAGAAAAGGGGAAACATACAGAAAAAGTTGAATATATAACTTAGTAAGGAATCTTGCTTGGGAACTTGGTATTTATGAACTCAACTAGGAATTAAGTAAGGCGTAAGTCATTTAAGATTTGTAAGGGAATATTGGGACACCAGGGAGCGTTTTTAGGAATGATTTTAGGTGTGTGAGGGAAATAATAATATTTAATTAATTAATAAAATTGATTTTCTGGTGCAACTAGGGGATGGGTGACATGTGTACGGGGGAGGTTTTTCCTAATTAAAATTAATGAAAAAGGAATTTAATGAGAATTTGGGAAACTAATTACTTAAAAAATCTATAAAAAGGATGGAGGAGGAGGAGAATGGATCTCATCTTTTTGCATAACGTTACGCTACTTAAATTTTACCTTGACTGAAATTTCTGTTGTGGGAGTTGGGATACCCAGCTCGGGTAACAAGTGGTAGCTCGACCTTGCGAGGCGAGCTAGGTGCTATCATTCTCTGGTATTGTGTGTGTGGCCCCTTTGCGGCTTGAGGGGCTAAGGGGGAAGAAGAGTACCCCTATAGTTGGTTGGGAGCTACCGATGAGGTCACAATGGTTGGAAAGTGGGAGATGGGTAGAGTGCGCATGAAACAACAACTTTGGAGCATTCGCATTTGGCTAAGGTACGCATGTTAAAGTTGTTACTTACATTGGAATTTAATTTACACATGTTATTTTTCTGTGCTCGGTTGAAGATTCCATTGCCATGAGCTTTCTTGCACCTTCCTTCATATGGTATTTGTAATCCACTTGCTCGTTGTATTCAGAATTGATTTCCCATTGTGAACCTAACCTCTGATTGCAATGACTTATTTGTGTTTGTTTTTATTGATTAATACGAAGAAAAAATGATTTTTTATCTTTTGTCCCTTATCCCTTAAGTTATTAGTTTGTGCCTGAGGAGTTGGCCAGGAGCCGAATCGACAATCGTCACTTCGGTGTTTAAAGAATTATAGATTCAAATGCCCTGCTTTCCTTTGCATGGATAATAAGTGAAGGATAAATTTTTCCCAGTTATCGAACCCATACGTATCTCTGCGTTTTTCTCTTATGATTAACCCCTGATCTTTGCGCCTTCTTGTGAATGAGAATCTGTGCATTTTTTATCGATCCATTGTTGAATGATTAGTCTTTGTGCCTTCTTGTGATTGATTAGTCTCTGTGTTTTCTTTTATTCATCTCGTATCAATTCATCTTTGTGATTTTCTATTTAGATAGCTAATTACTTGGCACTATACCCGACACTCAAGCCATGATTCCCTTGACACATTACACATAATTTACTCCACGAATTTCTTGGCATTATACACAACATAAACCCCAATTTTAATGGCATAAAGAACAATTCTTATTCCACGATTGTATTGGCATAATGCACAGTTTCTGCTCCATGATTTATTGGCATATTGCACAGTTTTTACACTGCAATCTTGGCATATTGAACAACCCTTTTACACCATGAATTCTGGGTGAATTACCCAGTCCTGACACAATAGATTTCACCCAGCCTTCACCACTGCATTTGATTGCAATGAATAGCTTATAATATTGATGACAATGATTTAATGATTGACAATGGTTTTATATTTGTAGCGTTTCATATTGAGCGTTTTATATTGGTATCATTTTATATTGGTAATGTTTCACATTGAGCGTTTATATATTGGTAGAATTTCATTGAAAACATTTTTATATTTGTAGCATTTCATTGGCAGTGAATGGCAACGAATCCCTATTATAATCATTGAATACCCTTTTTATATGACAACGAATCCCTTTTTATAAACAGTGAATCCATTTTTATATGGCAGCGAATCCCTTTTTTTAATATGACTGTGTTTTTATGATTATAATTTATAGGCGATTTATATACATAATTATATAATCTATAAATTATAATTTATAGACAGCATGATATGACTGCATTTATATGACTGTGTTTTTATAGACAACATGTGTTTGACAACGATTTTGAACATCATATTAAACTCAACGATTTCATAATGGAATTGATACAATATTATAATGGCATTAATGGATAGAGAATTTATACAACATGAATTTATACGACACGATTTTATAGAACTGTGTTCTCTATGCTCTAAACACAATGTTGTTAATAGACAACGTTTTAATATGTGAATTCAATAAATAATGAATTCAAACAGTAAATATTCAATATTCCATCGACAACAAATTCTTACAGCAAATTCATACAGTAAATATTCAATAGACAACAAGTTAATACAGTAAATATTCATGACAATGATACATAATCTAATTCCTTGCTAATTTCCTTTTCTAATTNACAGTAAATATTCAATATTCCATCGACAACAAATTCTTACAGCAAATTCATACAGTAAATATTCAATAGACAACAAGTTAATACAGTAAATATTCATGACAATGATACATAATCTAATTCCTTGCTAATTTCCTTTTCTAATTGTTAATTCTTTTGTTAGACAACGATCTCATTAAGGGATAGCACTAAATTTAGACAACAATGTCATTACTATACATCATTAGTGTTAATATCATTATTAGCTCTTATTTTGTATAGACAGTGAATATTAATGGACCAAAATATTATTATGGAACAACGATATCCTTGTTAGATATAATAGTTCACATTTATGATAATAGTAACATTCATAATAGTTCACATTTATGGTCACATTTATAGTCACATTATGATAATAGTAAATTTTATAATAGTTCACATTTATGATAATAGTAACATTTATAATAGTTCACATTTTTTGTCACATTTATGATCACATTTATGATGATAGTAACATTTATAATAGTTCACTCCTTCACACTTAGACATCATGCTTAAAATATAATGGTTTATGGTTTGTTGGAGAAGTCATTTAATAGCTTGCGCAATTTAATTTGAGTGATGTCATCTTGTGTCTTGCCGACTTGTTGCTTGGGTGCATGGGTACAGTCTTCTTGTCAGTTAATTCGGTCTCCTAGCACGTTGGATTTTTCTTGGGTTATTGGTCTAGATATGTTATGTTGCGCCAGGGTTACTATAACGCCTATCTCCTGGTGATGGCATGATTCCTGATGAGGGGATCATTGTGCACCCTAATGGATAGAGGTGAATGATAACCTAGTCGGAGTCTATGCTTCCCGATGTGGGCGTGTGTTCATTGTAATTGATGTTGGTAGTTGGTTTTGTAACACTTTAATGCATTTGGGTTTGCGCGTTGTAGAGGTTTCTAGTTACTAGTCGTCGAGGCCATTTTGTCRGGATTGTGAATGTTGTATTTTAGCTTGTAGGCATTGTCTTTCTTGTGTCAGGCGGGTAGTTGTTTCCATCTGTCTATTGATTATCRCATGTTTCACCCATTTGATTGTTGTGCTAGTATGTTGGGTCATTTGTTTTCTGTTGCCTGAATGCGTAAGCTATGTTCGTCATCAATATGTGTTGATTAATTGTTGTCGTTGATTGTCTTCCTTCTTGAAAAAAAAAAAAATGCACTTGCTTGCGTCGCTTGCAGTCGTAATGATTGGGGTCGTTACATATGGTATCAGAGCAGGTTCAACCCTACGACTATGGATCACCATGATTTCCACTTCAGTAAACCCTTGAGTTTTAACTAGTGCTAGATAGAACTTTAACATGTCTAGGCAGTGATCTAGATTAGAGGACACCACAGAGGTTCACAATGTGGTGCCGTGGAAGGAGGTGCAACGCCTCTCAAAATGCCCGTGCCCTCAGAGTCTAACCCCAAGGGGGAAGAAAAAGTCCTTGGGATGGATTTGATTGCTGTAAGGGATGATGATGGTCTGACAAGGTCCTTCTAGGGAATGTTAGAGGCCTTGATTCACCATATGTACTGAGATAAAGCCAGGGTGCATGTACCCCTGAGGGTCCACAATGTGCCCCAACCAATACCGTTCTCATTCACCAAGAACTTGAGAGGGATAATTTCTCAAGTTGATGAGTGTCGCAGATAGCTTAGTCATCAAGGCATGGCTAGAGAGAAAGGCGATGTGATTCTACTTTGGGTACCAGGAGTATTGGAACGAAGAAAGGGTGTTGGACATGTGGGGAGACACATTACCAATGCGACTAACTAGTGGAGAGGACTAGAGAATTTGGATCAGTCGAACCCACTACCATGGGAGATTTGGGCAAGGCCCATTGGATCCATGCAACAGTGAATAAATGCCAGGAATACCACCAATCAACCATGCTTGAGATGTTAGGTACCATCGCAGACCAGACCTTTATCATTTTGATAGATCTAAGTGGTACCAAATTTTTTATTTCTGGTGCAACGCTAAAAAGAAAAGGCAGTCATACATGATGAGTTTAGATTTCTAGAAATGGCTTCTGGAGCCAAATAAAAGGTTGGAGGGAAGGTTACGGGTTGTGGCCTTAACCTGGGAGATTTTATCACTAGGGAAAAACTGTACGTCACGATATTAGGATCTTATGATGTCATGATCAGTATGGACTAGTTGGAATTGCATGAGGCGATACTCAACTATAAGATGAAACAGTTAAGCTTGGTCAATGATGAGAGACATAGTCACATGATTGTAGGTCGGAACCAAGGAGTCTCCCTGAGGTTCATATCTTCCTTCCAGCCATGGAAGAGCATGCGCAAGGAATGTAAGCTTTATGTGATCCTTTCATTAAACAAGAAGGGAGTAGCAAAAGGTTTAGAACACCTTCTGGTGGTGAGAGAGTTTGAGGACATCTTCCTTGAGGAGTTGCCTAGGATACTACCAGAGAGGGAATTGGAATTTACCATAGACCTAAAATCGGGGACTGAATCGATAGAAAGAATGTCTTATCATATGTCGACCCCAGAGTTACAGGAGTTGAAAATGAAACTGAAGGAGTTGTTGGACGTAGGACTTATACGTCCAGGTGTGTCACCGTGGGGTGCACCTGTTACTTTAATATGAAAGAAGGATGGGTCATGGAGACTCTGCATTGACTATCGTCAATTGAACAAGGCAATGATCAAGAATTGGTATCCATTGCCAAGGATTGATGATCTGTTTGATCATATGAAGGGTGCGATGGTGTTATCAAAGTTCGACTTGAGATCAAGGTATCACCAGTTATGGATCAAGGAGGATGAAGTCCCTAAGATCTCCTCTAAGATGAGGTTTGGACATTACAAGTTTACTGTTTTACCTTTTGGACTGAAAAACACAACTGGGGTATTTATGAGTTTGATAAATGGGGTGTTCTGCGAATACTTGAAAATTTTCATCCAAGTATTCGTTGACGATATTTTGATTTACTCTCAGACGATGGAGGAGAATTATGAGAACTTTCACTTGGTACTACAGTGTCTGCGATAGAACAAATTGTATGCGAAATTGTCTAAATGCTCGTTTTATCAATCGAAGATTCACTACTTAGGGCATGTCATCTCGAACGAAGGTATCGTCGTAGATCCAACAAAGGTCGAGGCTATTATGGAATGGCTTGTGATGACGAATGTCCCAGAAGTGCATAGCTTCATGGGTTTAGTGGGATACTATCGACGGTTGGTCGAGGGTTTCTCAAGCATAACAAATCTGATTATGGAATTGCAGAAGAAGAACAATAAGTTTGTTTGGAACGAGAAATGCACGGAGGCATTTTAGAGTCTCAAGGAACTATTGACAATGAAACTGATACTGAAGATCCCTGACATGGACGAGGACTTCTTGGTCTGCACTGACGCATCCAAAGATGGCTTAGGTGGACTCTTGATGAAAGACAGTCGAGTGATTGCTTACATATCGATAAACTTGAGAAGGCATGAGGAGAACTATGCGATGCATGATTTGGAGTTGTTATCCATTGTATATGCCTTGAGAGTTTGGAGACATTACCTTATTGGATGAAATTTTGAAATAAAAATGGACCACTCTGGACTACAACACATCTTTACCCAAAGCAACGTGAATGCGTGACAACAATGTTGGTCAAAATTGCTAAGTGAGTACGATTTTGAGATTACTTACATAAAGAGAACAATGAACAGAGTGGTGGATGTGTTGAGTCAGAGACCATGCATATTTTCGGTGATGCCTCTTCAAATGAATCTATGTGAAAATATTCTAACCTTACAACAGGAAGATGACTGGTACAAGGAGGTCAAGGATTTTATCGGACAAAACACTATAATGGTACCAAAATTTGAAGGATTTACTATGGATAACAATAGATTATTGAGATTTAAAGGTTGAATTTACATACTTCCCAACAACGAGTTGAGGAGTTTGATCCTAAACGAGGCTCACAAAGCAGTGTACATGTCTCATCCTAGAGTCATGAAGATGAGGGAAGACATTAAACCCTTATTCTTCTAGAAAGGAATGAAGGAAGACATAGTCAAATACATGCCCAGATGTCTGGAATGTCAGCAAGTGAAATATGAACATAGACATCCGGTACGATTACTACATCCACACGCTATTCCATATTTGAAATGGGAGGTCATTTCAATGGATTTCATTGTTGGATTGCCACTGATGGTAAGGAGAAACGACTCGGTTTTGTGGTAGTCAACACTCTGACAAAGACAACTCCTTTTATTCCTGTGCATAAAATGTATCAAGCACCTAACATAGCTAGATTTTTCATCAGTGAGATTGTGAGGCTGCATGGCGTGGCTAAGATGATTATATCTGATCGAGAATTGATCTTTACTAGACGATTTTGGACTAGTTTCCAAGAGGCATTGGGAACCCAACTTAACTTTAGTACCGCGTATCACCCAGAGACAGATGGGTAGACCGAATGAACAAACCAAATCTTGGAGGACATTTTTTGCATGTACGTTAGGGACCAACATAAGAATTGGGAAGAATTATTTCCACTGGTASAATTTGCGTATAACAACAGTTATCAAAGCACCATTAATATGGTGCCTTTCAAGTTTCTTTATGGGTGAGCGTGTCAGACGCCTTTGAGTTGGGATCAGCTTTAGGATAGGGTCTTGGTGGGACCAGAAGCGATCCATTAAATGGAATATCAAATGAAAAAAAAAAAATACAAAGGATCAAGGAAGCGCAGGATTGACAGAATATTTATGTTGATGCGCATCGTGTCGACCGTAGTTATGAAGTTGGCGATCGAGTCATCTTACGGGGGAAACCGCATAAGATTTCGATCAATTTTGGAAAGGGTGTTAAACTCTCTCCTAGGTTTGTGGGACCTTTTGATATTGTAGAAAAGAAGGGGCCCATGGCCTATCGACTAGCCTTGCCTGATTCTTTGAGGCGTATGCATGATGTTTTTTACGTATCTGTTTTGAGACATTATATTAGTGATCCTACACATGTTATTGACATGGGTTCCTTGTAGGTATATGACAAGGGTGCGCTCATGGTGGAGCCAATCCGCATTCTAGAGAATCTCATTTGACAGCTATGATGTTGATCAGTAGATCAGGTCAAGGTCCAGTGGGACACCTATAGTCCACACTTGGTGACCTGGGAGGATGCATATGATATGCATCAACAAATTCCATTTTTGTTTGATAGGTAGACTTATGATACTATGATACGCTTTATTTCGGCACTTATATATTGTGAAACTTTGGGATGAAGTTTATACCAAGAGGGGGTGTATCTAACATCCCTCTCTTGTGCGCACTGAGTGAACTTATTCTTTGAGGACACTTTCTTGCAAGTGATCCAGGTTATTATACTATTGGTTGTTTTTATTATGATTATAAGATATGATGGATTTGATGATATGCTATTTTGTTGTATTTACGTAGATAGGTGCTATTAATTGGGTTCTCCTGAGTGTGCAAGACTTTGGACATTGAGGATGCAAAGGCATTGATGATACCCCTTGGACTCTAGATCGAGTCAGGGAGTGGACTGTTGGGTTTGAATTTTGTTTATGTGACATATGTACATATGATTAGATGTTGTGATGATTGATTATTATTGCTGACATGATTCACTGATGGATGCAGGATGACGATATCTTGTTGATTAGACTCACATATGGAGTGGAGGGGTCACACATGACAACCAAATACTTTGAGGGATAGCTGTGGGAATAGCCCTACCACAACCTACTAGCACTCCCCCCATGGCTCAAATTGTAAGTTAACGATTACCTAGTTCAAGAAGACCCACGATACCATGAGGGAAGACTATGACAGTCGCCCATGATGTTGTGAGGGAAGACTGTGACATTCACCCACGATGATTCTAAGGGGTGGGAAATAAGGCAAGGGGATTATTCCTTAGAGGCCCTTAGTCTCCCACAAGCTCACCTGCCGGAGTATTGACTCCAGGGGTTTGACGTCTACCAAATTCAGTCAAGAGGCGAGTGGCACCCTTGGAGCATGTAGTGTGTCTTGAAGGGCACGTCACGTAAGGAAAATGGAAGGAAGGGAGTGGCACCCTTGGATCACATAGTGCATCCTGAAGGGAACGTCGCACAAGGAAAAGAGAAGGAGGTGAGTGGCATGCTTGGAGCACGTAGTGCATCCTGAAGGGCACATCACAATTTTAACTGGTAGGCGAATAAACCTAGTCGGCCTTAAAATGAACGATATGATAAGTAAAGTTTAAAAATAATTTTTCCCTTAAAAATGTCGCCCAACCTAGTGAAATTAAAACCTAGGTCTAAGTAGAGCATGTGGTCAAATAATAATAATAATAATAATAAATAAACATGTAACAATAAGGGGGGTAAGAAATTCAAATTTATTTATTAAAGTCAAAATTATAATGGAGGATGAAAATTTTAAAAAGGGAAATGGTTGTTTTTATCTACAATTGCTAATTTGATTTTTAGCTAAAAAGAAAAGAGGGTAAATGGTTGTTTTATCTACACTTGCTAAATTAATTTTTAATTAAAGAGGAAAAAGGGTAAATGGTTGTTTTATCTACACTTTCTAAATTGATTTTAATCTAAGAAAAAATGAGTTTTTATCTTCTATCCCTTATCCCTTAAGTTATTAGTCCATGCCTGAGCAGTCGGCTAGGAGCCGCATCAACGATCATCACTTCGGTGTTTAAAGAATTATAGATTCAAATGCCCTGCTTTCCTTTGAATGGATAACAAGTGAAGGATAAATTTTTCCCAGTTATCCAACCCGTACTTATCTCTGTGTTTTTCTCTTATGATTAACCCCTGATCTTTGTGCATTCTTGTGAATGAGAATCTGTGTGTTTTTTATCGATCCATTGTCAAATGATTAGTCTTTGCACCTTCTTGTGATTGATTAGTCTCTGCATTTTGTTTGATTCATCCCTGATCAATTCATCTCTTCATTTTCTTGTGGAGGATTATCTCTGTGATTTATCTCTATGATTTTCTCTTTAGATAGCTAATTACTTGGCACTATACCCAACACTCACGCCACGATTCCCTTGGCACATTACACATAATTTACTCCATGAATTTCATGGCATTCTACACAGCATGAACCCTGTTTTTAATGGAATAAAGCACATTTCTTATTCCACAATTGTATTGGCATAATTCACAGCTTCTTCTCCATGATTTATTGGCATATTGCACAATTTTTACATTGTGATCCTGGCATATTGAACAACCCTTTTACACCATGAATTCCGAGCGAATTACCTATTCCTGACACAACGAATTTCACCCAGCCTTCACCACTTCATTTGATTGAATTGAATAACTTATAATATTGATGACAATGATTTAATGATTGACAACGTTTTTATATTGGTAGCGTTTCATATTGAGCATTTTATATTGGTAGCATTTCATATTGAGAGTTTATATATTGGTAGCGTTTCATTGACAACATTTTTATATTGGTAGCATCTCATTGGCATCGAATGGCAGGGAATCCATTTTATAAACAACGAATACCCTTTTTATATGGCAACGAATCCCTTTTTATAAACAACGAATCCATTTTTATATGGCAACAGATCCCTTTTTTATATATGACTGTGTTTTTATGATTATAATTTATAAGCTATAATTTATAGGCAATTTATATACATAATTATATAATCTATAATTTATAATTTATAGACAACATGATATGAATGTGTTTTTATACCACTGTGTTTTTATAGACAACATGTGTTTGAAAAATATTTTGAACATCATATTAAACTCAACAATTTCATAATGGAATGGATACGATATTATAATGACATTAATGGATAGTGAATTTATACAACACCAATTTATACCACACGATTTTATACAACACGATTTTATACAACTGTGTTTTCTATGCTCTAAACACAACGTTGTTAATAGACAATGTTTTAATATGTGAATTCAATAGACAACGAATTCATACAGTAAATATTAAATATTCCATAGACAACGAATTCTTATAGTGAATTCATACAATAAATATTCAATAGACAACGAGTTAATACGGTAAATATTCATGACAATGATACATAATCTAATTCCTTGCTAATTTCCTTTTCTAATTGTTAATTATTTTGTTAGACAACGATCTCATTAAGGGACAACACTAAATTTATACAACAATGTCATTATTATATATCATTAGTGTTAATATCATTATTATCTCTTATTTTGTATAGACATCGAATATTAATGGACCAAAATATTATTATGGAACATCAATATCATTTTTAGATATAATAGTTCACATTTATGATAATAGTAACATTCATAATTGTTCACATTTATGGTCACATTATGATAATAGTCACATTTATAATAGTTCACATCTATGGTCACATTTATGATAATAGTAACATTTATAATAGTTCACATTTTTTGTCACATTTATGATAATAGTAACATTTATAATATTTCACTCCTTCTCACTTAGACATCATGCTTAATAGATAATGGTTTATGGTTTGTTGGCAAAGTCGTTTAATAGCTTGCACAATTTAATTTGAGTGATTTCATCTTGCGTATTGCCAACTTGTTGCTTGGGTGCATGGGTATAGTCATCTTGTTAGTTAATTCGGTCTCCTAACACGTTGGATTTTTCTTGGGTTATTGGTCTATATATGTTATGTTGCGCCAGGGTTACTATCATGCCTATCATGCAGTGAAGACATGATTCCTGATGAGGGGATCATTGCATGCCTTGATGAATAAAGA
>SNQJ01S0011135.1:41017-77893 GCA_010110895.2 Picea sitchensis
CTTGTAGTTGTAACGATTGGGGTCGTTACACATTGATGTTGTCTTCAGCTTCAACCTCCTCCTTCTCTCCCTTCATTACAATAATCCTCCTCACATTTATACATATGGATTTCAAAATAAAGAAGGAAAATAGTTACAACAAATCGAGATCAGATCCCAAATATATGGATCTACATCCATTACAAAATTGAATAATGAAATGGAGTTTAATTAATGATATTTGAATAGTATGGAAGCCAAAAAAATATATATTTGACAAAACCAAATTCATCCACAAAATATGTAACTGTAGAAATTTGGGCGTTGCAAAATTTCTTGGAAAGTATTCCTTGAATGTTCATCCTTATCTCTCAAATAGTTTCGAAATTTGAAAATCTGTTCATAAGGAACCCAATTTGGACCCTTATACACAAAACCCATGTCTTGGAATTTTGAGATATATCTTCATCTACCCATAAATCGCATCAAAAGTTGGCTATCTAAATATATTTACTAATTTTGATCATAACTAGGACCAAGTGCTTGGAGACTCACACGTGGGACATGGGCATGATATGATTAATACATAACCATATCGAAGAATCCAACTATGATATATATGTGCCCATTTATCTATTGTACACATCATAGTATAAGGAACAATCATGGTGTTGCAGGAACTGTGCTTCAAAAAACCTGCACTGTTGTAGGAAACCTGGAATTGACTGTCGCAGGATCGCATTACTGAACTCATAAAGCCATCATTAGAAAAAAAACTTATAATTCTCATTAATTCACTAGAAATGAAGGAAATACATGATAATTAACTACTTGATCATATGGGGGTGAACCATGGTNCCTGGAATTGACTGTCGCAGGATCGCATTACTGAACTCATAAAGCCATCATTAGAAAAAAAACTTATAATTCTCATTAATTCACTAGAAATGAAGGAAATACATGATAATTAACTACTTGATCATATGGGGGTGAACCATGGTGCTCTTGTGAATATTTATGGGAATGACGATAAATGAGTAGAGTGAGGTAAAATGACCAAAGTGAATGATTCAAATGGTGGAAAAAGATGACATATTGGCGGCCCAACATCCTTTAATAATGTTTTTCATAAATCTATCTCCAATCCTATTACTAATTGTATATTTTAACTTTGTACAATATTTTACTACAAACATATTTTCAATAAAAGAACAAAAAATATACAATGGAAAATACACACATTACACGGATATTTTTCCCCTCAAAACCCAAACTGGGAAAACCAACATATTATATATTCATTCATAGTGATACATTCTTTAAAATACAATATACATATAGGAGCCAGTGACATCCAAAACCCTAAACCAATGACCTAGATTAGTCAACAACCCTAATTCCTTAACCAGAAATAGAAAACCATCGACAAAAACCATGTGCTGAAAAACTGCCCAACAATGGACATGAAAATCGAGGCGACATGAAAAATGAGGAAAAAATGTGACATGTTTCCTGAGGTAAAAATATTCTTGTGGGCGTTGCCCCCGAACCCCATGCAGGGGGGATATCACCCCCCTCAAACCCCCTACATGCCCGACGCAACATAGCAAACACTATGACTAGTTGTACAAAGAATATAATACATACCCAACACTAATCACTTTTTTTTTCTTACATGATAAAAATAACATGATTATACAAATTGGATTTTATTAACAAAATGGGTCCTTACTAGCATATGGAACCCATAGACAAAAAATTACAATAAGTACATGCTTTACATCCATAACTCTTCTTGTCATTGGTTGTAATAGGGACACATCATGTCCTTCATTCCTAATTTTCTTTGAGCTCAAGGCATAAAGAAATACATACAATTATAACTAGTACCTAAAAGCATACTATAACATTTGTAAAAGTACCGATATAGAGGCGTATACTACACACCACTAAGTTGGTACCATTGTAGTCAATTCGTTCCAGTGTATCTGTGATCAACACTATCATGGTAGAGATTGACATTACTAATGATTGAAAAGTTATCAATTAGATCATAGGACCTATTTACGCCATTATCTCTATGTCAATATTTTTTTTTCTCTTATGCCAAGGAGGATGGTATTTTTTCTATTATTATCATGACAAGTTCTATGAGGGATGGTGATCTTGGACAATATGTTTTCAAATAGGTTAAATGATTACATCCTCTTGTAAATCCCATCCATTAGGATATTCATCTTTATGCACATTAAGATATTCATTAGGGAGAAGAAGAGATTTAGGAAGGAGAAATTGGGATATATATACCACTTCTTATAATCCCTCTTCACAAGAATATCTATCTAGATAGGTGGAGATTCAATCTTTCGAACTACCTCTTTTTCTCTTGCTCATATTTTAGTTCTTGCTTCTTTTGTATTTTTTATAATTGCAAGCATTGATGCCATAGTTTTCAAGCATGTGTGAAAATTCTTTCTTCAAATCTCATAGAAGATGGATCTCCTTTTGTTACTAATATCTTCTCATAAAATATCCTTTATGGAAATCCATATTAATTGGTATTTCATCTTTTTCTCTTACAAAGTGAACTTTCATTTTAACATTTTGAACTATCTGGCCATACTTTCCAAATTGAAACAATCATGCATTCTTCCTTACAAGTCCAAATCAAGCATGTAATATACATTTTGAATTTAAGAAGTTGTTTTTTTTATGGAAAAATCAGACTCAAGATTCTTCTTATAACCTACTACAAAACTAGAAATATAACTGTAACTATAGTTGAAATGCCTAAAAAATAAAACATTTTCAACCTTTAATATCTTCACTACCCAACCTTTGATTCGAGTACTATTTTTTTTGAAACTATGAATTCTTTATATTAGAATCAAGGTATGAAATTTGTTTCTAAAGAGTCTATGGGAAATGTTTCTAAAAACATTCTAAGTGTCACAAGCTTGATTTTTTTTTCTTTTTTTGAAAGCATACAACAAAATTGAAATTGACTCACTCTTATACAAACTTGAACTATCCCAATAATCAAATGGAACGAATACAAAATTAAACATCAACTAAAGTAAATAAACAAATTTGAAAGATTAAAAAGGGTTGGGGTACTTACACTCCCAAGGTTGGAATGCACTTGCAATTACTAAAAATGAAGGAAGACATCTCCACGTAAATAATAAAAAAAAGTACCATGTTTTCATTGATAATATGATGAATGATTACATGTGAGAGTGAAGGCCTATTTTAATACAATTTTAATACAAACACCTCTTCATGAGAATAGTGGTTGATCATTAATTGATTTAACTAACACCTCTCCACTAACTTAGTGATGACTCATTAATATGATTAATCTCAACTAAGTGATGGGCCAATATTGAGATTACAAATAAAATAAACCACATACAAAATTGTTGTGTATAGGTACAAAACAAATTGAGAATGTTTTATATGAGAAGGTATTTAGGATGCAAGGTGATCAATATAAAAAATATTTGGTTAAGTGGAAGAATAAATTGGATGTAGATAGTGCATGGGTATTTGAAGTGGAGTATAAAAATCTTTGCAAGGGGAAGGTAGTTCTAGGTAAACCTGAGGATGAAGAAAGTCCACTATTATGTGTCAAATAATAAAATTAGAATAGTAATATAGATTACACAAGTATGTGAGTGTGGATCACAACTCTAAAATAGATAAGAGAGATGAGTTACCAATAATTCCTTAAAGAGTAGGAGAACCTCCTCCAAATTCCATGATACATTCATATATCCCAATTCACATGTTCCCTCCAATAATGACTACATGACATCTATATATACCTATTCACTCATTGCACATGTGGGCCCTTCATTCAGATAACAACTATTACATATATGTTTAACCCTATAAATTCCCCCCTTGTAGTCATATCATAGTACCCTCATTCAAAAAAAAATCATCAAAGATTTGTAGTTGAGAATTTTACATGTGATCAAACCAAGTAGTAGGATTTACTTATGTCCATGCTTTCTTGTTTCCACTGACGATGGTCCATCAATCCAAATTCAATTCCTTTTGGTGTTAACCCTTGACATCTTATTGTTGCATAATTTTATTTACTTTGAGTCCATGTGTCGTTAATGTGGCTTATCTAATTAATTGCAGTTGTTGGTCTCTGATAATATCTTGTTGAATAATGGTTTTGTGATGCCCCATCCCATGAATATTACTGATTATTTCATCTTCTTCCTTGGTAATGTTGATGTCAATCTTCTTGTCTTTCTTGGGAATGATGGTGACAATATAGTTTCACTAATGATGGTTTTCCTTCATTCTACACACCCAAGTCACCCATCTTCTTTTCAGATACAATGGAATCCTCTATCATTTGTACTTGGTCTTCAATACTACCTACTTTTGAGATAGTTTTATCATATTTGAGTTTTACATTTCGACCTGAAGCTCAACTTCTTTAATTATTTTTTTCACGGCCTTATTGAATCTTGTTTTCCTTCTCTTTCTAAAGTTGAATGGTGATATTTTCCATCAATTTATTTTTCTTCTTCTTCAATTCATGCTTGCATTTCTTCTTTGATATCATTAGCATCTAGGAGTCCCTACCCATAGGAAAATTCTTCTCCAACTCCAAAGAAAAGACTTGGGAGTGTTCTTGGTGACAAGATTTGAAGGTGGACTACCATTATGTATATCTAATTAAAACCACAAAGGAATCGATGCTTTCTTTTTCAAGGATTATAATGGGTCTAATGCATCGAATAGTAGAGAACCCATTATCACTATTATAACACACAAGGCAACACTCTTCTTAGCAATTCCCACAAAAATAACCCCTCTGGAATGAGAAAAAGGAAACATGAACTAGATTGATTCATTATTTTTAGTCAACACAAAGAAATAAAAATAGTGATAGACACTCTAATAATGAACTACAAGCTAGTTGAATTACAATTATTAACATAAAATACACATTTTTTACATAACAATAACAATATAACATCCTAACCACTAAAGTACAACCTCCAAATATTTTTTAATGATTAATTTTGAGAAAGCACAACAATTACCTCCAGGAAAAAAATAAAATACATCACAACCTAACTTGAGAATAATATTTAAAAAAAATGAATAAGAATAACCAAAAAAACATGTGACTGAAAGAAGGAAGGAAAAAAAATAAATAATTACAACTTAACAACTTAACTTGAGAATAATTTAAAAAAAATAAAAATGAATTCATAATAAACCAAAAAAAAACATTGTGAATAATGCATCACAACTTAACTTGAGAATAATATTTAAAAATTAAATGAATAAGAATAACCAAAAAAAACATGTGACTAAAAAAATACATCACAACCTAACTTGAGAATAATTAAAATAAAATAAAAATGAATTCATAATAAACCAAGGAAAAAACATTGTGAATGAAAAAAATGCATCACAACCTAACTTGAGAATAATCTTTTAAAAAAATGAATAAGAATAACCCAAAAAAACATCATGTGAATGAAAAAAATATATACGTGGGAAGAAATTAATGTGAAGAAATGTAGTGTTCTCCCAAAAAGACAAAGAGGTAACATGATTATGTGACAACAAACCTTTCAAAACATTGAGAGATTAACACCACTCAAAGAGGGGGGAGCCCATGAAGGGAAGGTACATGAAGAAAAAGTCACTAATAACAATGGTATCACATGGTAACTATCATTCATGATGTCATTCCATCCATGTAGGGAAACACTCTAGGTCCTTCCCAACACTTTCGTATAACATCGAAAAACACAGAAAGCTATGGGCCCTTCATGCTATCGTACATTATAAAATAAGTTTATTATTCTTAAAACTTAGTTCATGTCTATATGACCATATCTAAAATTTCCACGATAACATAATTTCAAACCCATGGTTTTGAAAGGAAAAATAGATAAGAGAAATAAACTTTTATATTTTATAATATTAAAATTTTGTATGAATAAATTTTATTATAAAATATTTGTCAAAATTTCTTAACAATAATTTTTTATAATATTAAAAAATTAGGAGTGTAAAAAAAATATGAAAAAATAATAAGAAAATATATGTAATAATTTTTTAATTAGTGTAGATATATGTGAATTCTAAATTTATCAAGTATTGGAAGGGATCATTTTTTTTTAATAAATAATTTTTTTATCATTTAAGATGGATTTAGGTTGGTTTTAATCTCATTCAACTAAGTATAAATGGGAGTTCAAAACTTATGCAAATATAAACATGTAAAAATACGATTTTAATTATTGTAAAGATATTTATATTCACATTTTCACAATATTTCTATGTAAATATTATATCTATAGTATTTATATTTATGTTTAAGTCTAGCATCTCTAGTTTTATCTCTATGTAGCAATTTTATATATTGAATGTGTATATCAAATCTCTCTCTTTCATATATAGAGAGATATTTTTATTTCCATTTGTATCTATATTCCGCTAACATGTAGTATTACTATTATTATTTGTTATAAGTATTATATATTTTATAAAACCAACATACCATAATATAAACTATTAAGCATTACACACATGACAACAACTATATCATAATGGGGGGTGTAAACTAGTGCCTTTCAGTGCAACAAGACAATTGTTTTGATGAATATAAAATTATTTTCAGCCTTTTGATATAGATGAAAGGCTTATATCCTTATTGTAGTGTTTTCTTTTGATGGAATTGTTATGATAGAATGGTAAATGGGACTTCACAAATAAATTGATATTTATAAGACATTTTCTTTTGGCCCCCAGGGTGTAGGGAAGTCGGTGATGGAGTGTATTTTTAAGGCACTCTGTTGTGTGAAGTCACTGGTTCAAAAAATCGGCTTAACTTGTGTGTCAGGCATCATGGGCACACCTGGAGGTTATAGTGGTAGAAGTTGGATAATGCAACCCCATGTCACATGAGTACGAGCTCAACTAGTTGTTGATACCGCTAGTCACAAAAAAATATCCATTAGAGACTTTTTTCAGATGCTTAATTACGATAATTTAGTAGGTTCCTTAAGTGATAAGTGTTTAAAGTAAAACAATGAGAGAATGGTAAGTATTTCACCAAGAAAAATGAGTTTTTTTTCAAATTCCAATATGGATGAGATGTGTAATTGTAACACCAATAAATTAAACTGAAAAAAATGCATTTCTCTATAAAGAATATAAAAAAGTTAGAGTATAACACTAAAAAGGAATAGTAAAAATTCATAATAATGAAAAAATAATATAAAAATTTGACCTTCATTATTATATAAAATACCATATATCCATCTTAACCTTAGGTTTTCATGTTATGAACCAAACTAAAAAGTAGTCAATGAATACAAATCCACTTCAAGGGGGAAAACTCTTCTTACAATACATCAAATACACAAGACAAGATGCATATACAAATGAATATCCTTTATTATAAACAGGCAATAAAGAGAACATGATGTAACCTACTGTAATGTACCCCAAATTTCTCAAAATAAAAAAAATAAAATTGTTAGGGGGCATTAAAGTCCCTTGAATATTCAACATTGTTTTGAGACACAGAGACAATCCATTATATATATCTTATTCCTTTAAGTTATGCATAGTAGTTTTACTTCTGGTCATCATCCCTCTTAAAGGCCGAATGAGATTTAAATTCCACTTGTGTCTTACTATTATATTTCATTATAGTGTCGTTATTGGATTAGAATCATACACTTATTTGTATTGAAGAAAATTGCGACCATGATTGTCATAGCCCTTAGAATAACCACCATGTCTATGTCAAGACATTTTATCCATATTGCATCGCAGAATAGACTATCATTAATCATATATTGTCCACTTCTACAGAATATCCTAGATGCGATAAACAATATAAACTATAGACTATAGACTATCATATGGACTATCCATAACAATAACACTATCCATAAAAATATATCATCTATCATATAGACTATCATATAGATACCATAAAAATATATTGTTTTAACATATAGATTATCCATAACAGTATATTGTTTTAACATAGTGCATCGAACATATATATATACATAACATATTGTTTACCATAGCGCAATGAACACATACCTCTACCTAACATTGGTAAACCCTACCTGACTATTAATATAGTCTTTTCGTTCTAGGTTTCAGCTATTAACAAGACTCATCAGTTAAGTGGTTCGAAAACCGTTTAAGGTGGATGACAAGTTGGGTCCTGTAGGTATTTACTCCTGACCTGGTTCATTAATGGTGAAGCATGTCATGTACCTTACGAGCTAACACTTAGGTGAACATGCCCAATACAAGCTCACCATCTCCTCGGTTTCACATGGCAGAGGTAAGGGTGCATAATAGCCTCTTTTAATCCTCTAACGAGGACCTCGAGGTAACATTCGTTCATTGTTCTTTCCCCCTTTAGTCCTATAACACAAGTTTGTATCTACATTGTAATACGACCGGTGTGTTTGGTGAGGTTTGGATCTGGTGAGCGATGGAAAGAGGAAACGCATACCCGGGGTTCTCTATGCGCAAGGTGAGTAAACGATTTTGTTGTTTATGTTATCTGTAAGGAGTATTTCATAATGTATTCTTTGTTTGGTGAAAATGTAATTAGTTGAGAGCTCAAAGTAACAGACCTCATATTTTATTTTCTTTGTTTGAGGGTTATTGTGTTTTCCTCTCGAATGGTTGTTAATCTTCAAGCCTATACTCGTTACTATCCTTTCCCTGTCAGACCGTGGGTTGAATCATTTTAAAATTTAAACCCTAGACTTTCTCACTTCACCGTTATAACACTGTTATTCCTATACTCTGGAATTCGTCSAAAGATCCCAAGACTTGCTACATTGATTGGTATTATTTAGACTTGTCTGTTGTTAAAACATTSTAGGAAATTTCGTAATTTGCACTATGTATATATATGTATCAATATTAACCCTCTGTGGGAATTTTGTAATTTACATTCTGGGTAAATATATAGCAATATTAACACTCTGTGTGAAATTTCATAATTTACATTCTGTGTAAATATATGGAAAATTAATAGGATCTTAATCATTTGAAACAACACACTTGTTTGTATCCTTTGGATTGTAATAATTTTACTCTACCGGGAAGAATCGTGGTTTATTCCTGGGACCACCTCGACAAAATCCTTCACTTGATCTCTCATCTGATACAGTTATGAAATCATTTATGAGAGGCCTTGCCTATGTCAACTGCTCTGCACTAGAAAAGAGAGGGTATCCCTGTTTAATCAAATGTTGAATGTATGCAGAATGGAAATGTAGGGTTCAAACACATTTTGCACAGTTAGGATTTAATCTATGTATTTGTTTCTTATTGTAAATTTCCATGCACTCAAACTTTCGTATTTTCCTTCCTGTAATGAAGCATAATTTTAAAAATATATTGTGAATATACACAAGTCACATCTTATGTGCCTCTTATGAATGCTTATTAATTTAATACTTCCCTCATTGTGATCGTTACCCAAATTGGAAATTCCACTGTGCGATTTCAGGAGAATTAAATGGTAGTCTTTGTTTAAATGTTGACTTTGCCACAAATGACTCCTTCCATTTATTGGTCCTCTACATAGGGTTTAGATAATTATTATATTGTGCTTCCTGTTTTATTAATCTATCCACAGTCTATTTCGATGATAATTGCTTACTTTCGTTTTCTCTGTTTTATAAGTGAAGTTTTATGCACGTATATATGAAATTAATGATGGGCCCTTTTATGTTTTGCGAGGGTACCCATCAGTGGGTTTTGGGTCCACTCCTCCTCCTCCTCCTCCTGGATCATAGATAGATTGTCACACAAGGAAAAAAAGGAGATATGGTTTCATCAGGACTCAAGATAATTTTTGTCCTTGGCTTAATCTTATTGTTTGATTTCCATAGAATTAAAATGCTAGCACAGTTTACTAAACCCTAATTTGTCTTCTTTTGCATGTTGTGAAAGTCAATGTAATCAGATGAATGAAGCGTCTTACCTCGAAAGGTATTCGATTTCCATGTCCTTCCTTGACCGATCTATGCGCACATTTACTTCAGTTACATACAGATTCTGTGTATACTCTCTTAGAGCTCTGTTTACAATACTAGAGGTTGTGGAGTTTTGGTCTATGGTACTGCAACTGTAATATTTGAACAATGATCAATTGAATACAATGGTTAATTTTGCAAATTACTTTGTATTCTACTTAATCACTATATTTATGTGGTAATAACGAATTGTATTCTGACTGTTATTATTTCTATCTATTCTTTGCGGTGTTTATGTATATATAGATTTGAATAAAAATTCAAAATATATATAATTCAATGGTCAATAGGAACATAGAAATAGTTCTACTATTTCTTTATGTATGAGAACCTATATATATATATAGCTAAGTATATATGTACAACCATATTCAATGGCCAATAGGAACATAAAATAGTTCTGCTATTTCTTTATGTATGAGCACACACACACGCATATAGTTTAATACATATGCACCACCATCACATTTCAAACAACCAATATTTCCAGTATTATTTAACTATGATAAGMCATAGTAAAACATGATCGTACAGTCCCTTAATATTTGATTTCACTTATGTATACACAGTCAATCATAATCCTAACAAATGATAACCATAAATATAACATTGACAAAAGAATACAAACTGAGATGCATATCTGAAACTTGATGCTGGAATGCAAAAAAAGGTACAAATATCCTCCTTATCACCATGATTTATGATATATTCTTGATTGAATTTTCTAGTAATTAGAAATAATTAGGAAATAAAATGATTAAAAAGTCTTCTAGAAATGTTATTAAGTGATATTAGATAATTTTTGAATTTCGGTTTGAATTGTTTGATTTTATTGAACAAATGGACAATTTGGTTAAACTAAAGATAGCTAAGAAGATTATGAAGATGCATAGACTGTTGGAGGTTAAGGAAATTAGGTGCAAAGCAGTTTTGAGGAAGATTGACTCTCTACTTTGTATTCTTTATAAATAGTAAAATCATTCATGAGGATCTTTCGATCCTTAGTATAACTTAATTTACCCATATCATTGTAATATATAGAGGATGATGAACCATAGATAAATAACAAGAAATTTATCCAAGCATTCAAATCTTTGAATTGTTGTGTATAAACAATATATTGTAAATGTTTTACCAGTTATGAAGTTAAAGGAAGCCTTAAGCGTTTTTACTATCTTTGCATACTGAGTTTCTAGCAGTAGTACTTTTGAAGACCATGGGCCCATTCGAAAGGATTTACTGTCTCAATCTGTAATCATATCAATTTGATTTCAGTCCTTTGATTTAATTCCCTTTGCAACAGTTAAGATAAATGCGTGAGTGTGTTCATGTTTTTATAAATTGCTTATGTTATTTTATAGAGGATAGATGTTTCATAAGGTTATCGATTGTTTTCTATTTCCCATTTTTGTTAGTTTATTTGTTTGATAGTTCCTCTCATTTTCTCTTACGTTGTTCCTTTATTAAATTTACATTAGTTGTTCCTTTCACTTAAATTCACAATTTTTGTTCCTTTCGCTTAAATCTGCATTTGTTGTTCTTTCTTAATTTTACAACAATTCATTTTTTGTTTTCTAGCAGGTTAAATAGTCATTGGTAGATTGATTCATTAAGTATGTTCATAGATTGAATTATTGTTTTCGTATTCAGATGAAATAGATTGATTCATTAAGTGTTTTCACAGATTAAATTATTATTTCTTAGTTAGATGAATTCAACAAATTAGTTAGTGTCTTTGATTCACAGTGTGTTAGTAATCATATTACAATTCTATTAAGTGAAGTTATTAGTTTCAGAGTTTTTAATGAATATGTGAGGAACTTGATTATTGATAAAATCATATTTTCTTTAGCTACACGATTTTGACCTCTACAACTATCTGCATAGACTTTGTCGATATTCTTGAAAGAAAAGACGAATCATCGGGTTGATAAATTAATGTTAAACTAAGGTTGTTTTTAGGAAATCTTTAGAGACCAACATTTTGGCACCGTTGTTGGGGATAATGTCAAAGATAACATAGATTGCATCGCTGGAAGATAAGGTATTGAAAATAGAAGGTAAGAACCTACGTAGGCAACAAGTAAAATTCTTGTGCCAACGCCTACCTTCAGCTGATGCATAGAGGTTATATAGGTTCTTAGAATTTTTTTGTGAGTGTGTATGACTAAGAAGAAAGAACTTGAAAAACCAAAACCCCCACCAAAAACTACAAAATCTCATGGCTCGGTGCCCCCTGGAAGGAGAACTTTCATAAATGAAATCATTCAAAAATATGAATCTCAAGCTTTGGTTGGACCTCGAAAAGGATCCACCCAAATCCCTCAAGAAACAACTTCACCAACTGCAGCTAATGTTGAGGTTCATAGCGGAACGGAAGGAACTGAGAAAAGTTTTTAAAATACACATACTCCTCCTCTCAGTCCTTTAGACGAGGCAAATTCTTGTAATTTGGAGGAAGGGGAAGGGGAGACTAGTGGAATTGTTGAGGCAAACCCACCACCACCTAAACTTGGATCTCTTGTAATTATGATAGGAGAAGGAACACCTGAAATACTAGATATAGGCAATGCAATTAAATCTCCTAAGGGATCAAATAATCAAACACCTTGAATAGAACACCCAAACCTAGAGATTCTTGAAGATTATTGACATATTTTCGACCAAATGGCACAACCAAATCAACCAGGGACCCAAACTTCCACTTTGGAATATCCTATAGTTGATCTAGTTGCTAATGCCCCAATGAAATCCATTCCACTGTAGAATCTCCCAACCTTTCATGGATTGATAATAGAATACCCTGATGCGTTCTTATTCAAATTTGATGTCCTATGTAGAAGTTATGACTACACCTCTGAACCCCAGAAACTGAAACTATTTCCTTCCATTTTGAAAGGAGAAACTCTATGATGGTTTATGGGACTATGAGGGGGAAACTATAAATTCATGGGATAAAATGAAACAAACCTTCCTTAATAAATATCAAGACTATTGTAGAACCAGAGATCTAAAAGGCGAAATCTTTCAAATGAATGCAAAAGAAAATGAGACACTAGAAGAATATGTTGAAAGGTTTCAGTATAACTTGCAAAGATCACCTTACGGTACACTACTAGGTGAGGTACTTAAATCCATTCTGATAAAATGTATGAAGGATAAATGGGTAGACATATTGAATTTAATCAGAAAAGGTGATATTTATCAAGAGACTTATGATAAAATTATCCAATTATGCATTAGGTGCTCACGTGGAAGTACACAAACTAGATCGGGAATGCGGGCTCCCCTCACCAGAAATAGCAACATTACTAGCGAGGGTGTCACCTGAGAAGAAGTTGGTAATATTTTAGAAAATTTCAAAACTAACATTTTGAGTACTTTGACTACACAATTGGATGTTCTGCAGACTAAACAGAAACAAGAAGAAGCAGAACAGTCCTTGGCCATATTTTTCCACCGATGCAGAAAGAAACATGGTTTGAGGGAATTTCCTTTGGATGTGGTTCAGGCTTGTGCCATTTGTTCCAACGACCATGCAACAGAGAAATTTCCATCGCTTCTAAGACTAAAATCAGTCTTTAAGGAAGAAGAAGAGGAAACAAAACCGATATATCTTATGGCTCAGTGTCGCCAATGGTTGGCCTGTCCCCTAGGTACGCTATAAGATCCCTCTTCTTTCTTTTCTAGGTAGTATAATCAGCAGAAAAATTATAGAAACACATGGMAAATCCAACCATTTTATAACCCCACCTGGCAGTCGGAGCAATATCCTACTGCACCCTAGCCAAATCAATCAGCTGCAAACCCCACYTGGCCAAATCAATCAGCTGCAAATCCCACCTGGCCAAATAAATCAGCTGCAAATCCCACCTAGCCTAACTCGCAATACCCTACCTCATCTTGGCATAATTCAAATAATAACCCCTATCCTTCAYAGTGGATTAACACAACTTCCCAAGCCCCCAATTGGAATCAAAATTGGAAGCACCCCATGGGAACGAACAATCAACCCATGGGGATGGCTCCTCAAGCTCAACCCACTTACCAAGCCCCACTTCAATTACCCCAGAACCCTCAACCTCAAATGCACCCTCAATTACCAGCTCAACCCAACCTAAATCCTAACAATAGACCAACCCAACTCATGCAAATTGTTGAGAATTTGGAGGGGGAAATCAACTCAGTAGGGTGCAACAAACTCTGGTTGAGGTTAGGGTGTATAATTTCTCCTAAAGAAAATAACATTCGCAAAGAGCAGGAGAATGAAAATAATATACAACCAAAAATAACACCCTCGACTATGGTCATAACAAAAGAAGCATAATAGGGGGGAAACACGGTCGAGCAACAAAATCCTGATGAGGACGTAATCCTCATCCCCTGTTTCCCAAGAGGCTAATGATATCTAAACCAGTTGTATTTCTTAATTTCGATATCATCGGGAAACTAAAGAATATATATGTTAAAATCCCACTCCTATAGGCTCTGCAAGACATCCCAATTTGTGAAAAAATGATCAAAGAAATATGTGGGAAGAATCCTGTTAGGAAAGCTAAGAGTCAATCAACTATTCACGTGGTAGGATATTTATCTGGTCTTATTCTAGGCAAGCAGGAGTCAGTCAAGTATGCAGACCCAGGGAATCCCATAGTAACAGTTTAGATATAGGTCTGTTCTTTTCTAAATACACTAGTGGATTTGGGGGCAACCATTAATATTTTGACCATTGAGACCTGTAACATATTGGGTATCACCTCCTTAGAACCTACTTCAATTAAGTTACAATTGGTTGATATATTAGTGGTTAAACCAGTCGACACATTACAAGATGTAGCAATTTTAGTCGACTCTTGGTAATAACCAACTAATTTCCTAGTTATCAACCCAAGAAGTAGACTCGATGCACACCCATTGATATTGGGAAGACCATGGCTCACAATAGTAGATGCATACATAGGATGTTGCACATGCAATAAGAAAATTGCTAGAGGAAATTCTACAAAGAACCTCATCATGTATCCTCCAGCTAAACCGAGTCTTCCTATCATACATCAATAGTTGTCACCGCCTAGATATCTAGAAAAAAATCTACGATCTCCTCTCACACTGGAAGAAGCTCTCAGACTAAAAACCAACTAGAAGATGATGTGATTAGTAGCTTCATTAACAGCCTAGCCATTATAAGAAACCCAACATGTCAAATGCTAAAAGTTTTTTTAGATAATGAAGCATAGGGAGATTCTGGAAGAATTGATGGAGCAATAGATTCCTACTATTGTTTTCCATAACAACATATTAGTTGAAATTGCACCAGGGAGGTGTTTGAATATCAATGCTAATTTGAATGCGCAACAACAACAAAAATTGATTCAGATCCTTTCCAAACATAAGCAGGAGTTTTGCATGGGAGTATCCCGACATGAAGGGAATTGATCCTCAACTCTGCACACATCATATTTATATTGAGAAATATTCTCGACCCATCTGAAATCCCCAACAAAGATTGAATCCTCATCTCAGGGACGTTGTTAAATAAGAATTACAGAAACTGTTGGATGTAGATTTTATATATCCCATTTCAGACAGACGGTGGGTCTCTCCACTAGTAATCGTCCCCAAGAATAATGGGAAGTGGTGGATCTATGTAGACTACATATAACTCAGTAAATCTACCCAGAAGGACCACTTCCCCCTACCTTTTATTAACCAATTCCTTGATACTTTAGAAGGGAAGAAATTTTTTTCCTTCTTAGATGGATTTAGTGGTTATAATCAGATCCAGATTGCTCCGGAAGACCAAGATAAAACTACATTTAGATGTCCCTGGGGTACCTTCACATATAGGTTATTTCCCTTTGGATTATTTAATGCTCTAGCCACATTCCAGAGAGCCATTCTGAGCATATTTTTTGATTTGATTAATGAAGGACTTGAAGTTTACATGGATGATTTCACCCCTTATGGTACYGATTTTGATCAAGCTCTAAGCAATTTGGAGAAGGTACTGGAATGATGCATTTCTACTAGGCTATGTTTGAGTCATGAGAAGTGTCATATGATGATGACTAAAGGTGTGGTACTAGGACACTATGTTTYTGTAGATGGAATCAAGGTAAATCCAATAAAAATAGAGGTAATCCTTAATCTACATACACCTCGTACACAAATTGAGGTACRTAGTTTCCTTGGCTATGCAATCYATTATCGTAGATTCATATAAATKTTTTCAGGAATAGTTTCACCTTTACATGCTTTAACTAGAAATGTGGAGTTTCAGTGGTCTGATAAATGTGATGTTGYGTTTGTAGAATTCAAAAGGTTGGTATCAACAGCAACAGTGCTGAGAGGACCAAACTGGAAACTGCCATTTCATATTTCTACARATGCATCATATATCTCCATAAACACTATCCTTGGATAGGAAAAAGACAAGAAACCTTATGCTATTTATTTTATTAGCAAAAATCTTACTCCCGCTGAATTAAATTATATAGTAATAGAAAAATAATTTTTAGCCATTATACATGCTATTAATAAATTTCTCCACTACATAACAGGTTATCCAATTATTATGTATACTGATCATTCTTCTATTAAATATTTAGCTAAAAAACCTATTACTAATGGACAGGTTACTCGGTGGTTATTACTATTGCAGGAATTCAACATCACCATCAAGGATCGACCTGGATGAGAAAATATCGTTGCAGATTTCTTGTCTCGTATGCCCAAAATAGATGATTCTTTGATAGTTGAAGACCAATTTCCAGATGAACACTTGTTTGTTGTCACTATTAAGCCACCATGGTACACCGATGTGGCGAATTAACTGGAAACTGGGAAACTACCAGCACATCTATCATCAAGGGAAAGGAAACTCATCGTCCATCGCAATGCATGGTTCACCTGGATTCATGGATATCTTTTCCACACAGGGTCTAACCTCCATATCTGAATATGTGTAAGAGATGACGAAATTTACAATGTATTGAAGGTAGGTCATGATGAGCCCTATGGCAGACATTTTGCAGACCACAGAACTGGGCATAATATTTTACAGATGGGCTACTATTGGCCCTCAATATTTAAAGATGAAAAGTATGTCCAGGCCTGCGATAATTTTCAAAGGATGGGTCGACCAGGCCAAGCTGATGAAATGACCCTGCAAGGACAAGTAGTCGCATAACCTTTCGAGATATGGGCACTAGACTTTGTTGGCCCCTTCAACCCAAAATCAAACCAGAAAGACTATATATTAGTTGCAATAGACTATATGACCAAATGGGTAGAGGCAGTAGCCTTGACAAATGAAACGGAGGAAGCAGTCATTAATTTTCTCTTCGAATTATGTGTACGCTATAGATTACCCATGGAAGTAATCACTAACAAAGGGTCACAATTTACAGCCCATAAAATCATGACCACCCTGTGCAATTATCATATTAAACACAAAGTTACGCCCCCCCTACCACCTAGAGGAAAACAAACAAATAGAAAGTACTAATAATGTCTTGGAGGAAATTTTGACAAAAACAGTCTCAACAAACCATCAAAATTGGGTAGTCGAGCTTCCAAATGCCTTATGGGACTACCAAACAACATGGCGTAACACTACTGGATACTCACCTTATCATCTAGTCTATGGAAAATAACATATCTTTCCAATTGAATTTGAGATCAAGACTCTAAGGATGGCCCAGGAAATTGGACTGGATCTTACGGAGGCACATACACAATGCTTGCAGTAGCTCAATGAATTAGATGAAGCATACATGTCCTCCCTGCAACGTACAACTATTATTCATCAACATAGAGCTAGCTGGCACGATAAACATATCAAGAAGAAATCCTTCCAAAAAGGTGATTGGGCGCTTCTCTATGATTCCAGATTTTAGGATTTCCCGGGAAAATTGCAGACAAGGGGGCTGGGACCATATGAAATCAATGAAGTTCATGGTAATGGCATTGTCACTTTAGTTACCATCGACGAGTCTGGTTCTCCTTTTTCGATAAATGGACATCGACTACAACTCTACCATCAGTCGCTTTCAAAAAAATCCTTTTTCCAAGAAGTAAGTAAGGATCCTATTGTTTAGATTTTAGCTGGCTAGGAAGGTAACCCAACAACTTCAACTTCATAAAATTATGATTTTTACCATCACTGTACATATTGTATATAGCTTTCTTTATAGATTTGATTGAGTTTTTAGTTTTTTTTCTTCCTAGGGAAGTCACTTGAGAAAATAAGAACTAGAAGAGATGATTGTAATGAATGCATGAAACTAATAAACCATCTAGTACTTCGATTATTGAATAAACCTACCCAAAAAAATAAATGAAAAATGAATGAATTTAGTTGATGACTAATCAATCCTAAAATTCGCTAAAACAAAAATGTCTGCGAGAGGTTTCCAATCACTTAATTAGATGGTTAAATTTTTTTGAACCTCATCATTGTCATTCATTTGAAATGGAACAACTGTTTTCACCTTCGTACGATTGATGTTCCCTTTATGTGTAGTTGTCTTTCATTCGAAACAAAACAACTATTGTTACCTTCGTGTGATTGTTGTTCCCTTTGCATGTAGTTATTGTTCATTTGAACGGAACAATTTTCATTCCCTTCGTGAGATTTTTGTTCCCTTCGTGGTTAGTATCATCCATTTGAAAGTAATGACTGTCGTTCCCTGTGTTACAACTGTTGTTCCCCTTGTCATGATTGTTGTTCCTTTTTCGGATAACGTTGTCCATTCGAAATAAACGGTTGTTGTTGCTTCGATAATTTTTCCTTATTGTTGTTCCTTTCTCCCAAAAGGAACGATTATTTTCTCATAAACAAGCATGTCATTATTATGTTAGCCACTCCTTTGGGTATGACCTTCACTAATTAATTTTCATCAGCACCACTTTTAATGATGATAAGTAATGATTCGTCATTTTTGTGTGGACTATCTAGCATACCTTATCGAATTGTTTTTGGATTAATTTCTCCGAATTATCTTAAAAATTGTTCATAATCCATTTTACCACCATAATTCGTTTCTTTACCCTATATATATACATACACTTGAATGATAATTTTCCTCCATATCATAATAAGGAGTCTAAAGAAAATTTTACTTGGAATTCTTACACTTCTTACACCATCCCTCACTCTTAAGGAGTATATGAGACCCCCTTAATAGAGCCTAAAAAAAAATATGATGGACACAAAAATAAAATATAATTAATAAACTTCCCCCACAAAGGATAGGGGGTCTATAAAGGATCCAACCTACCACGATAATAAGATAATAACATAAGTGACATTTCCACTATGGCTGCCACACCAGGGCAATGGCCTTTGGCATTTTCTTCATCAAAGGACAAGAGGTCTCATCACGAGTCGACTTGTTCACTCAGGTTACAATCTAGTGAGTGGCATTATCGTTATCTGGTCACCAAACCAGGATAGTGGTATTTTTGGGAAAAGGCAATTCAAACTATTTATCAAGGATAAGGGCTCATCTATGGGTTAAAAGGAAACCTTGTCGAGGCTATGGACACCTGTTGGCAACAATGTATCTACCTATGGTATGGAAGTTTACCTTAAATACACCATTTTTTTTGTGTGTTCCTAGATTTCCTTTCCTAACAAAGAGGTTATCATTCTGGTTATATCCAATAACAAGGTAAAGTAACAATATTATTCCATGTGGAATACTTCTAAACACATGAACAAATTTAAAATTTCTCAGAATCTTCCCTTAAACGTTTTTGAATATAGGTATGTAAATTTGAATTTCCCACACAAGAATGATTATTTTTCATGATTACCGTTAAAGTGATTTTGAAAATTATTAATGATTGTCCTCCCAGTGAAGGCGACGGCGTAGTAATTACCCCTCACTTGAACTACCTGCCATCATTACACTTGCACATGTCGACGATTGAGGTTGACCTTTCCATTTATGAGGGGGTGGATATTCTGCACATTTACCAATAGATCATAATGACTGCAATAAATGGAAAACTCACATTTTTATATACATCTATTGTTCTATGATATTCGCTATTTCTGGTAATATTGTCTCAAAATATGGTCGAATTAAGCTGCAGTCGGGAACAATAGTTGTCCTCATCTGTTCATAGAAGATATGGGAGGCCGAAGTGTATGCAGATAGACCACATTTCTTCAGGTAACCGATCATGTGAGGGAAATTTTACATCGTCTGGTATGGATAGAATATTTCAACATATTGCAAGGATATGACACAAATATCACTCTAGAATTTTTCATAACTTACAGAGAGGAGTCTCTGTGATCCGAGACATACAAATTCTAGTCACTGAGGAAATTATAGAAGAGGTTATAGGCCTTACCAATGAAGGCCTATAGTGGACGGGGAAGTATACAACACTCAAGGAGGTTGTGGAATATTTTGTAGAGCCTGGAGAAGAACTTGATAAAAAGGGGAAGGGACTCAACCCCACCGCTCTCAAAGAGCCATGGAGGGAGATGGAAAGAGTAATAAAAAGGTATATCACATGTTATGGGAGGTACGATGTGGTGAGGCTGTGCCACCTCAAATTTTTAGCAACACTGAAACAAAGGTTAGTAATAAATTTTCCATTATTTTCTAAATTCCATGTTACATGAAGTTGCTGCAAGAACTCAGAAGGATAAACATCCTGTCACTATAATTAGTCACCATGGACTAGTAAATCTAATAGTAAAGAGGGCCCTAATCCAAACTCAAATAACTTGGGGAGATTTAATAGAGGCCGATAGGCCCCTACAAATCGAACAACCCAAAATCCACAAAGAAATTCCCTCACAGGGAATTAATACATCTCAAGAAGAAGGAGTTAGTGGCCAAATTGAAACTCCAGTACCCCAGCCTGAAATTGAGGTAGACCCCATCTAGCTGGCAAAAACCTGGACCAAGCAGACATAAACATCAAAGAAGAGGAGAAAAAGAACAATTGTTGTTCCCGAAACCTCTATTGTGAAAAGAAGAAGGGGTAAAAAGGAAATTCAACCTGAAAACATTTAGGAGGCTATGCAAATAGAAGATCCCTCACATGAGAACACTGAAGAAAATTCATAGACATAACAACCATCACTCAAAATCCTTACAGAACAATTCTTCAAAATTTATGAGGTAGATATGGCACAAGTACTGGGGACTTTAGGGACATCAGTTATTGAAGACACAGGCAGGTCTGAAGAACACCAAACATCAAATTCTTCTTCAAACCCTACCTTGGACCTCCTTGACATAGAGATGTCATTCCCCAAAGATACAAAATAGTCATAACCTCACATTGAGGTAAACAATCATGTAGAACAGACAGAGCACATAGAAGAAATGGGGGAATAGTCACTAGTTCATGAAGGTGGGGAATACCTTGACATTCCCCATAAACAGAAAACAACATGCAAAGACCACAATTAAATAAGGAAATTGAAAAAGGAAAACAGGATATTGAGAAAAAAGGTTAAAAAAATCAAAGTACTGAAACATAAAGTTGGTAGACTCAAAGAAATAATTAGATAATTAAGGAAACAATTGGAGAAAGTTGACAAGGCCTATGAGAGGAAGAAATCTAAAAAGCCTAGAACACAGGGAATAAAACCACTTCCCAGGGAGATGGTCCCCACCAGTTCTGTTGGAACACAGACATAATTGTCTACTCCATTGGAAACAACAGAGATAGAAACTCAAACAAAGATTCTAGCAGCAGAAGAGAAAACTTTCCAACCTGAGGAAGTGCTTCCTAAATATTTTCCTGCTCCTTTGGAGATAATTAATACAAAGACCCAGACAGATGCCCCAACAACAAAACAGAAAGTTGTTCAGACTGAGGAACCATTTCAGTCTCATGAACAAGGTGTCATTATTAACATATTGGAGGTAGAGATGGTACAAACCCAACATAATCTAACTCAATGTAGGAGTGAAATGATAACCATGGAAGAGCATCAAAAAGTTGTCAAACAACTTAAATCCATGTCAGAAACAGAGAACGAGACTTTTGTTGAGCTCAACAGAAATCAAGGAAAGGTGAAGAAAGTACAGGGCTAGTTAGAAAAATCTTTGGAGAAAATCAAAGAAATTTTCTCTTTTTATTCTGATATAGTAGATTGCAAGGCTCCTGCCACTAATTACACCTTGTTTTTATTAGAACTTTATTTGTTGCTAAGGATAAAAGTCATTAGATCAGGAAAACCTTTTGAGTGCACCATTGTTTCTGAGTTTTTTTCATGATTTAGAGAACAAGAAGAAGGAGTGCAATACTTTATGTGTGAGCTATACCTTCACAACTTCATCTTGGGAGAAAACAAAAAAGATAGCCCTAATCCTTTCATTGGGGACATACAGTTTCAAGCATTTTTGTCTTTTACCAAGAACCAAACCAGGTGGGCTAAAGAACACAAGGTTTTCATGAAAAGGGAGACTGGGATGGACCTTTGGATCTGAGGGGAACCTCCTAAATCCTTTGCAACCATTATGTAGCACATAGCATTCATGAAAAGGGAGAATGTTATAGAATCCTTATCTCCTATCCACTGATAGGTTGTATGTTTAGGACTACCATATTTTAGGGAGATGAAAGAAGAAGCTATTGTTGCTTCCAAACTAAGATGGGATGCCTCCCTAAATGTAGTCAAGAATAGGGAACCCTTTGGTTTCAAAAACTTGCATGCAACTACCTTCAGGTTGGAGAGGTATGCTAGGGTGATCCTAGATGAAGGGCCTACCTGGATTGGGTGAAAATATAGTCCTCCTATTATTTGGTATCCTCCAGAGGGTTACAAGAGTAATTATGAAATTCATAATAAGCAGGAGGAAGATTCTTTTGAAGAGATCAAAAGAAAGAATGGGTTCAAAAGACCTGGAGAACATACCTCTCCTCCCTTTAGCATCACTTCTTTACATGTAAAATCTTTGCTTGCATGAGGACATGCAAGAAGGTAAGATGGGGGGTATGTTGAGTTGCGAAAAAGGTACAAATATCCTCCTTATCACCATGATTTGTGATATATTCTTGATTGACTTTTCTAGTAATTAGAAATAATTAGGAAATAAAATGATTAAAAAGTCTTCTAGAAATGTTATTAAGTGATATTAGATCATTTCTGAATTTTGGTTTGAATTGTTTGATTTTATTGCAAAAATGGAAAATTTGGTTAAACTCAAGATAGCTAAGAAGATTATGAAGATGCGTAGACTGTTGGAGGTTAAGGAAATCAGGTGCAAAGTAGTTTTGAGGAAAATTAACTCTCTAATTTGTAATATTTATAAATAGTAAAAGCGATCCTGAGGATATTTTGATCCTCAGGATAGATTAATTTACCCATATCATTGCAATATATAGAGGATGATGAACCATAGAGAAATAAAAAAAAAATTATCCAAGCATTCGAATCTCGGAATTTCTCTGTACAAACAGTCTATTCTAAATGTTTTACCAGTTCTGAAGTTAATAGAATCCTTGAGCGTTTTTACCATCTTTCCATACTGAGTTTCTAGCAGTAGTACTTTTGAAGACCGTGGGCCCAGTAGGAAGAAGTTACCGTCTCAATCTGTAATTGTATCAATTTGATTCCAGTCCTGTCATTTAAATCTCTTTGCAACATTTCATATAAATGCGTGAGTGTGTTGATTTTTTTATAAATTGATTATGCTATTTTACATAGGATAGATGTTTCATTAGGTTATCGATTGTTGTTCCATTTCCCATTTCTGTTAGTTTATTTGTTTGACAGTTCCTCTCATTTTCGCATATGTTGTTCCTTTATTAAATTTACATTAGTTGTTCCTTTCGCTTAAATTCACAATTGTTTTTCCTTTCGCTTAAATCTGCATTTGTTGTTCTTTCTTAATTTTACAGTAATTCGTTGTTTCTTTTCTAGCAGGTTAAATAGTCATTGATAGATTGATTCATTAAGTATTTTCATAGATTGAATTATTGTTTTCATACTCAGATGAAATAGATTGATTCATTAAGTGTTTTCACAGATTAAATTATTGTTTCTTAGTTAGATGAATTAAACAAATTAATTAGTGTCTTTGATTCATAGTGTGTTAGTAATTAGATTACAATTATATCAAGTGAAGTTATTAGTTTCAAAGTTTTTAATGAATGTGTGAGGAACTTTATTTTTGATAAACTCAATTTTTCTTTAGCTACACGATTTTGACCTCTACAACTATCTGCATAGACTTTGTCGATATTCTTGAAAGAAAAAACAGATCCTTGGGTTGATAAATTAATGTTAAACTAAGGTTTTTTTAGGACATATTTAGAGCCCAACACCAACCATAGAATAGAACAACCAAGTTCAATTCTCCTGCTCACCTCCTAGGTAAATTTCTGAATAGAATTGCTAAGTTTATCAATCACTACCATAATCAATTCATTTTTCTTTTGAGTCTTAGGAAAAAGTATAGGTAGAGTCATTTTGCTTTTGACGTCCAACGAGATAATCTCCCTCTTCCATTCTGGTATAGGTAGAGGTTGTAGTAGACCGACTGGATGTTGATGCTCAACCTTTACCTGTTAACAATCTAAGCATTTAGATAAATATTTAGTTGTTTCACTCTTCATGTTAGGCCAATAAAACAATTTTCTTAAGGTTGTTATCATTTTCTAGTATCCTGGATGACCAAAATACAACCTTTTGTGCAATTCATCAAGAACTGTTGATTTTAAATCAATAGAATTAGGTACATACATCATGTTTTTGAACCTTAACAGTCCCTTTGTATCTAAACTCAGATTTGTTTTGTTCAGTTTTTCTATATTTTCTTGCAATTTTGTTGTTGTTTTGATGTACCTTTCGTCATTAATGCTTGCATATTTTATTCTTTGTTCGATGTTGTTTTATGCTTTTCTAACACTTATCTCATAAAGTATTTTAGTCCTCCAACTTAGAGCATATGCAACTTGGTTTTCTTCACCTTTGATGTGTCTTAATTTGAAATCAAATTCACTTAAGAAGGCCAACCATCTCGCTTGCCTTGCATTGAGATATGGTTGACTGAATAAAAATTTTTAACCCACTGTTGTCAGTTAGTAGCAGAAATATTCTCACCATTAAATAATTGTTGGGCTCTAAAGATGTCCTAAAAACAACCTCTATGCATCAACCAAAGGTAGACGCTGGTACAAGCATTTTACTTGTCGCCTATGTAGGTTCTTACCTTTCATTTTCAATACCCAGCCTCCAGAGATGCAACACCTATAAAGGAACAACAATCATAAAGGGAACAACAGTTGTTCTATTCAAAGGAACATCATGACTTGAAAAAGGAACAACAATTGTAAAGGGAACAACAATTGTTCTATTCAAAGGAACAACAATCGTAAAGGGAACAACAATTGTTCTATTCAAAGGAACAACACAACCTGCAAAAGGAACAACAATCAGAACAAAAGGAACATAAGTCGTTACATTGGGCTGAACTAATGTTGAATTAATTGCATTGTAGTATTTACCCAACTATCTAATTTGTCAACCCGGGGGTTGTAAACTGACGAAGCACATGCAAAGTACATGCAAGATTGAAGTGGGACTAATATAATCTAATTTTTAAGCTACAACTGAAATTGAATCATTAATTTAACACACGATTGAAATAGAATCATTAATCTAACACATGACTTGGAATTGAATTAATCTAGTTGCGTAAATGAAATTAATCTAGGAATGAGAAATTGCGTGAAGGAATTAATCTAGAAATGGAGAACTACATGAAGGAAACACAAGTACAACATGTGAAGAATTGAATGACACAACAACATATGTGAGCTCCCACTAATGAAGCAATCTTATATTAAAATAACCAAATCAATCTTCATAACATAATAATGAAAGAATGAAAACCAAAACCATGAATCAAATCTAAGAATCCCTTTCTCTTTCGAATCCTAATGACTACCATTAATGACTACTATAATTCTCTACTTACAACTAATTGAATTATAATTTCTCCCTATTGAATTTTCATGAAGAGAGAGAACTCTCTTTATACATGAGAGCCTTGAAGATAAGATAACCATCTCATTATTACAGATCCACTTTTCTCTCAACCTATTTCCCATTATTACAAAATATAATCCCTTTAAATCCTCACACATATCTCTCATATATCCTAGATAAGATATTCCAACCAAATATCCATGATCTTCTCCTTGGAATGGGCTTGAATTATCTCTTCAAACATTGAAATGGTGGAGGAAGTATTCGAGAAGTCCTTTGAATTATTCCTTCACATATTCCTACACATTACAAAGCTCACACATATTTGAGATATATATGAAAACATGTTGATTTTCTAACATTTAATCACAAATTTCCTTTTAATACTAAAATGAATAAAGTGGAGAACAATAAGGTGAAACCCAAGTATATTTATGGAAATGATGTCATGAAAGGTTAATGGGGCAATGAAATGTGAAGAATGATGAAGGGAAATATGGATGAAAATATGAAATTTTTGAGCCCCAACAATAATGTCCCCACATTTCCAGAGAATGAATTACGAATGCTAATTAAAAATCATGTGTAATGTAATTTCGTTCATGTTCTATCAATTTACGTGATTCGTAATAGATTATGTGTCCATCTTGTGTTAGGACCCCTCCCAAGCCTTCTTTTCTTGCATCCACGCAAACTGTAAAATATTTATCGGGATCTGCTACCCTTAGGATAGGTGTTGTAGTTAACAGTCCTTTTAACTTATCAAAGTTATCCTAACACTTTTGTGACCAACTAAATCTTATTCCCTTTTTCTGTAGGGATGTAATTGGATACTCAATATTATAAAATCCTTTGATAAATCTTCGTTAATAACCATTAGTTCCCATGAATGATATGATCTCTGCTACAGCCTTAGGGATAGGCCATTCCATAATGGATTTTATCTTTTCTGGATCAACTGCAATACCATATTCGGATATCATGTTTCCTAGGTACTATATCTTTCTTTGGTATAAGTTGTACTTATCAAACTTCACATACAACATATGTTTCCTTAAGGTATGCAATACTATTTCCAGGTGTTCTTCATGTTATTCATTCATTTTTTAGTAAACTAAAATATCATCGATAAACACCAACACAAATTTGTCCAGATATTGATTGAATATACTATTCATCAAACACATAAAGGTGGTTTGTGCATTAGTAAGACCAAATAGAGTTACGACAAACTCATAGTGTCTATAACGTGTTCTAAATGTTGTTTTATTTATATCTTCATCTTTTATTCTGACTTGGTGATAACCATACCTTAAATCTAACTTACAGAAGATCCTTGCTCCTCCAACTTGGTCAAACAAGTCATTAATCCTGGGTAAAGGATACTTATTCTTGATCGTCATCTTATTTAATTGTCGATAGTCAATGCACAATCTCAAGGTCCCATTTTTCTTTTTAACAAAGAGAATTAGTGCTCCCTAAGGTGAGACACTTCGTCTGATATATTATTTATCTAGTACTTCTTGCAATAGAATTTTTAGTTCCATTAATTCAGGTAGACTCATTCTATAAGGTTCCTTATATATTGGAGTAGATACAAGCAGTAGATCGATAGAGAAATATATCTCTTTTCTTGGAGGTAGTTCTGGTATTTTGTCCACAAATACATCTCTAAACCCATGTAGGACTACAAACTCCTCTAAAATGGGTTTATTTTCCTTTTCTAATAGATTAGTTACCTGAACAACATAAACTTGGAAACCTTTTTTCATACATTTCTTAAACTGCATGGATGATATTTTCCTAACCTAAATTGGTTTTTTGATCCCTTGTATCGTCCTAACTTTGTTGTTTTCGTATCTGTAAATAAGTGACTTTTCGTAACAGTTTAATATTACTTTATGTTTCTCTAACCAGTCCATTCCAATGATTAAATCGTAAGATCCCAAAGGTAAAATGTTCATATCTAACTTTGTACTTTGACCATCTATGTTGAGTTCACATTCAGGAATAAAATCGGTTACCTTTCTCTTGGTTCCTATTGCTAACTGTACTAACCGGGACTTAGCATGCTTTACTTTCCTGAGATTTTTTAATTCAACTAAACTAGGAGTGACATAACTCAAACTAGCTCCTGGGTTAATTAATATGGAAATGCATTTATCATGAATTTTACCTTCAACCTCCACGATAATGGATTTATGATCAACTTTCCTTCCATCCATGGTTGGATTAATTATGTGCACTATTATTCCCATATCTCCTACCGTCGAATCTTCTTGCAGGTTATGGACTGAAGTTCTTGCCGCGAAAATTAAGCGTGGACAATTTCTCCTCAAGTGAGGTTCTCCACACTCCCAACACTTTAATGGTTCTCTAGGGTTGCCCCCAACTTTATTGACTCCCAGGTTAACTGGTCTACCTCCCCCTTGAGTTCTCCGGGTGTTTAAATGATAGTTATTGTTTTGGAAACGTTTTTCCATATTACAGAAGGGGGCTAGTTGGAAGCCTTTCTTTCATTGATTCATTATGTCATGTTTCTTGTCCTTCCATGCCTTGGTAATTTCATACCTCTGTCTGTACTGATCATAGCACATCCGAGCCTTTCTAAACACTTCATGTAAAGAATTGGTATTGTCAAATTCAATTTTGTCTTTGTATTAATGTGGTAGACAACTTAAGAATCATTGTATCTTTACTTTGTATTCCTTGATGTATGGTACAAATCTCAATAGTTCCATAAATTTATTTATCAGATCGTCCATGGTCATTTGCCCAAGACTTATCTCATAGAATTCCTTATTCTTTCTTTCATAATAACTTTTTGACAAATATTGTTTCTTGAAATATTTCTTAAAATATGACCATTCCATTTGTTTCTCTTTCAATCCCTTAGCCAATTTCAGGTCTTGCCACTAGATACTTGTTTTCCCCTTCAAGTTGTAAATGGCCATTCTGACTTTCATATTACTAGAGTAATTGTAAATCTAGAAGTATTTTTTTATATCTAGTATCCATGCTTCAGCCTCTTCAATCGTCCTTGATTCTCCATCAAAGGTGGACAATTTTATTTTCTTAAATTCAGCTTCCAGGTGATCTACTTGTTTTCTTTTTCTTCTTGTAGTTGTTTTGTTTCATATCCTGGGTGTGTCTTTGGAAGAACTATCCTCATTTTTTCTTTCATGACCAGAGTTTTTAGAGGAACTTTTGTTGACTTCTTCCTCCTTGTCATTGTCCTTTGGGCTCCTCTTTGTTACAATACTTCATAGCAACATTTCATTTATTTCTAACTAGTCTTCTTGTGCCTTTTTCAACTTTTTGTTATCTTCTTTAAACACTTGTAATTCCATGATGAGGTTCTTCATTGTTTCCAAAATCTGGGTGGTTGAACTTCCTTCGTTGTTTTTCCCTGGTTCTTTAGGAATTCCTTGATTTGTATTCTCTTTAGGTCTGATTTCTTCTTCATTATGTGCTGACATTATCACAACAAACCAACAATTTTTCTGTTTGTAACAATAAACATATTTGTTAGTTTTTCTTCAACACAAATAAAAGAATTAAAAATAATTTTGGCCTTGCCCTGAGGTCCATGTGATGTAAGCTTTAGCTCTAATACCATATGTAATGTACCCCAAATTTCCCCAAAAAAAAAAAAAATGTTAGGGGGCATTAAAGTCCCTTGAATCTCCAACATGGTTTTGCAACACAAAGATAATCCATTATATATATCTTATTCCTTTAAGTTATGCATAACAGTTTTACTTCTGGTCATCATCCCTCTTAAAAGGTGAAGGAGATTTAAATTCCACTTGTCTCTTACTGTTATATTTCATTATAGCGTCGTTATTGGATTAGAATCATACACTTATTTGTATTGAAGAAAATTGTGACCATGATTGTCATAGCCCTTAGAATAATCACCATGTCTATGTCAAGACATGTTATCCATATTACATCATGGAATAGACTATCATTAATCGTATATTGTCCACTTCTACATAATCTCCTAGCTCCGATAAACAATACACACTATAAACTATAGACTATCATATGGACTATCCATAACAATGCATCATCTATCATATAAATATTTTCTATCATATAGACTATCATAGAGATACCATAAAAATATATTGTTTTAACATAGTGCATCGAACATATATCTATACATAAAATATTGTTTACCATAGTGCAATGAACATATACCTATACCTAACATTTGTAAACCCTACCCGACTATTAACATAGTCTTTTCATTCTAGGATTTGACTATTAATAGGACTCAACAATTAAGTGGTTCAAAAATCGTTTAAGGTGGATGACAGGTCAGGTCACATAGGAATTTACTCTTGGCCTGGTTCATTAATGGTAAATCATGTCCCGTACCTTCCAAGCTGACACTTAGGTGAACACACCCAATGTAGGATCGTCATCTCCTCGACTTCACATGGCAGAGGTAAGGGTGCATACCAGCTACTTTTACTCCTCTAACAAGGATGTCGAGGTAACATTTGTTCATCGTTCTTCCCCCCTTAAGTCCTATAACACAAGTTTGTCTCTGCGCTGTAATACAACTAGTTTGTTTGGTGAAGTTCGACTCTGGTGAGGGATGGAAAGAGGCAACGCATACCCGGGGTTCTCTATGCGCAAGGTGAGTAAACAATTTCATTGCTTATGTTCTCTGTGAGGAGTATTTCATAATGTATTCTCTGTTTGGTGAAAATGTAATTATTTGAGAGCTCAAAGTAACATACCTCATATTTTCTTCTCTTTGTTTGAGGGTTATTGTGTTTTCCTCTCTAATGGTTGTTAGTCTTCAAGCCTATACTCATTATGGTCCTTTACCCGCCGGACTGTGGCCCGAATCATTTTAAAATTTAAACCCTAGACTTTCTCGTTTCACCGTTATAACATTGTTATTCATATACTCTGGAATTCGTCCAAAGATCCAAAGACTTTCTATGCTGATTTCGATTATTCATACTTGTCTGTTGTTAAAACTCTGTAGGAAATTTTGTAATTTGCACTCTCTCTCTCTCTCTCTCTCTCTCTCTCTCTCTCTCTCTCTCTCTCTCTCTCTATATATATATATATATATATATATATATATATATGTGTGTGTGTGTGTAGAAATATTAACCCTCTGTGGGAAATTTCGTAATTTACATTCTGGGTAAATATATAGCAATATTAACACTTTGTGGGAAATTTCGTAATTTACATTTTGTGTAAATATATGGAAAATTAATAGGATCTTAATCGTTTGAAACAACACACTTATTTGTATCCTCTGGATTGTAATAATTTTCCTTTGTCTGGAAGAATCGTGATTTGTTCCCGCGACCACCTCAGCAACATCCTTCACTTGATCTATCATTTGATACAATTATAAAACCATTTATGAGAGACCTTTCCTGTGTCAACCACTCTGCACTAGAAAACATAGGGTATCCCTATTTAATCAACCGTTGAATGTATGCAGAACAGAAACATAGGGTTCGAACACATTTTTCATAGTTAGGATTTAACCTGTGTAATTGGTTATTATTGTAAATTTCCATGCACTCATACTTTCATATTTTCCTTCTTGTAATGCTATTTGATTTTAAAGATCTATTGTGAATATACACAGGTCGCATCGTATGCACCTCTTATGAATTCTTATTAATTGAATACTTCCCTCACTGTGATCGTTACACAAATCGGAAAGTCCACTGTGTGATTTTGGGAGAATTAAATGGTAGTCTCTGTTTAAACGTTGACTTTGCCACAATTGACTCCTTTCGTTTATTGGTCCTCTACATAGGGTTTGGATAATTATTATTATGTGCTTCCTGTTTGATTAATCTATGCGCGGTCTATTTCAATGATAATTGCTTACTCTCATTTTCTTTGTTTTATAAGTGAAGTTCTATGCATGAATATATGAAATTAATGATCGTCCCTTTTCTGTTTTGCGAGGGTACTCATTAGTCATTTTTGGGTCAACTCCTCCTCCTCGTGGATCGTGAACAGATTGTCGTACAAGGGAAAAAAGGAGATCTAGTTTCATCGCGACTCAAGATAAGTTTTGTCCTTGGCTTAATCTTATTGTTTGATTTCCATAGAATTAAAATTCTAGCACAGTTTACTAAACCCTTGTTTTTCTTCTTTTGTAGGTTGTGCAAGTCGATGTAATTGGATGAGGGAAGCGTCTTACCTCTAAAGGTATTTGAGTTCCATGTCCTTCATTGACTGATCTATGTGTGCATTTACTTTAGTTACATACAGATTCTGTGTATACTCTCTTAGAGCTTTGTTTACAATACTAGAGGTTGTGGAGTTTTGTTCTATGGTACTCCAACTGTAATATTTGAACAATGATCGATTGAATACAATGGTTACTTTTGAAAATTACTTTGTATTCTACTTAATCACTATATTTTTGTGGTAATAATGAATTGTATTCAGACTTCTATTCTTTACGGTGCTTATGTATATACAAATTTGAATAACAATTCAAAATATATATAATTCAATGGTCAATATGAACATAAAAATAGTTCTGATATTTCTTTATGTATGAGAACCTATGTGTGTGTGTGTGTGTGTGTGTGTGTGTGTGTGTGTACAACCATATTCAATGGCCAATAGGAACATAAAATAGTTCTTCTATTTCTTTATGTATGAGCACACACATATAGTTAAATACATATGTACCACCATCACATTTCAAACAACCAATATTTCCAGTATTATTTAACTATGATAAGGCATAGTAAAACATGATCATATAGTCCCTTAAGAATTGATTTCACTTATGTATACACAATCAATCATATTCCTAACAAATGATAACCATAAATATAACATTGAAAAAAGAATACAAGTTGAGATACATATCTGAACCTTGATGCTGGAATGCAAATGGAACAACCACGTTCCATGCAACCATAGAACAAAACAACCAATTTCACTTGTCCTTCTCACCCCCTAGCCTAACCATGAGTCCATAAGGGAAAACTAAATGATCCTCCTTAGCTATAGTCACCATCCACAGATCAGAAAATCCTTTTCCTAACACTAACAGTGCTTATAGTGGCAAATACTTTCTTTTCCCCAACATACTAAGTAGCAGCCTGCCTCCTCCATATGTTGTTTTCTATATGCATCCTTGTGCCTAGGTATTTCCTTCCCTCCTTGGGGAAATTTGCATCTTTACAAATCCATGATTTTTAGGGGCTTCTAGTGGTAAAATTCCACATCTTCCACTTGTAAAAATCATCTTTGAGGTAACTCAAACATGTTCCCCACTCATGGAGTCATGGTTAGCCATTTTTAACATGGTTGTTCCATTTGTCTTCTAGCATTTAATTTATTAAAAGTTTGTCTTATACATGATTCAAATAAAAGAGGACAGTTGGGAAAGTCAAATATTTTCCCAACAGTCATCAAATAATTGATTACAACAATCAAAATTCCAAATTCAGATTTTCCAAAGATGGAAAATAATTTCCAAATCTGAATTTTCCAAAAATGGAAATTTATTTCAAAGTTCACTTAGAATTTAATTTTCTAAAAATTGAGGATATTACACCTACTACTAATATGACCTAACCATAACTAATAAGCTAATAATAAATGAATTTTAGTGCCTTAGCGGCCTTAAGAGAGCCCCTCTCTTTAAAAGAATTCACCCTCAAAGCTTCAATTTTTTCCCTCAACACTCGATTAGTTGTGGATGTTTATGCATGGAGAACTTATCTTCCCATGTTGCTTCTTACATTGGTAGGTTCTTCCACTTAATGACGTACTAAGTAATTTCTTGATTTCGTAGCTGCTTGACCCTTGTTTCAAGGATTTTTTTGGTTCTAGTATGATTTTCCATTCTTCACTGGCCTCTAGTAAAATAGTTTGAGCTTGGATCTTGTCATTGATTACCTTATTTAAGAAAGAAACCTGGAAGGATGGATGTACATGCGAAGATCGAGGTAAATCTAATTTGTAAGCCATACTTCCAATCCTTTTTAACACCTTATAGGGACCATAATGTTTGGCTGTTAATTTATTGTCATTCTTTTGTTGCTTAAGGAACATCTATTTCTATAGTTGTAACATTAGAAATAGCCAAAACCCCACTTCAAATTCCCTTTCACTACGGTGTTTATATGATTGTTGTAATCCTATTTTGTATTGTAACCAAGTTGTCCTTCAATAGTTTGAGAGCCTCTTGTTGGTGATATATGTGGTCCTCCACTACTTGAACCTTTGCTTTCCCTTTCAAGGGTGATGTGGTGGATGGTATCCATAAAGTACCATAAATGGGGACATTTTTGATGAAGTAGTGAAGGATGTGTTGTACCACCATTATTCCAAGAGAAACCACCTGACCCACTATATTTTTTTATTAGATGCAAAGCAATGAAGATACCCTTCTAGACATTTATTTACAATCTCAGTTTTCCCATCGGATTGAGGATGGTAAGAGGAGTTGTGAGTCAATTGAGTATCCAAACAAGAAAATAATTCATTCCAAAAAATTCCTATGAAAATTGGATCTATGTCACTTACAATGATCTTACTTGTACTTTCTATGAATGTTGTGGCTATTGTACTTGCTTTAAAAAGGATAAGAAAGTGACAAAAAATGGACATACTTTGTGAGTTGATTCACTACTACCATGATGGCATTATTTCCTTCAAACTTAGGAATACTTGTAATGAAATACATTGAAACCTCTTCCCAATGTTGACTTAGTATACCTAATAGTTGTAGGAAACCTGGGGTCTTGATTGCATCTCCCTTGTTCTATTGGAAAACCAAGCATTCAACCACAAAATTTTGAAGATCAGTTTTAATACCTTCCCAGAAAAAGTGCTTCTTGATCCTATGGTAAGTTTTCAAAAACCATGAATGTCCTCCTACTAGAGAATTGTGCAATTCCAAAAGGACCTTCTATTTGAGTTGGGAATTCTTACACACATAGAAGTTATCTTGATGTTGTAACTTCCACTACACTTGCTTAAATTGTGCATTGACAAGGGGATTCAAAGTGAAGACATTGATTATCTAATTTATTTGATTTACAAAGGAAACAATAATATTTGGAGAAATTTTGAAGGTGATGCATATATAAGGGTTTATGTAATACTAGAGTTCATAAATTCATATGTATGAGGAACTCCAAGACTAATCTAAAGACTTCATGGAAGAGGGCTTCATTTTTGCTAACAAGTCCCCTAACAAGATTGATTGTTCAAAGGATTTGATTGAGGAGCAACAAAAATCTTCATTTAGAGATGCTAAGGGGATAAGTTATGATCTATGACATAAATTATTAGGGTCCTCGAGGATCCATTTTGTTTTAAATAATACCTTAGAAATATACATAAAAGTGGGTAATGTGAAGTCCTTGTAAGTCCATGCAAGGTTTAATAAGAGTCCCAAAAGTGCATGTACCATTATCGAGCCACATGGAAAGGATTTGTATTATAATTATAATTACATAATGATTGAAGGTAAGGATCATTAAGACTTAGTAAATGAAACAATGGGGGAATAATTAGTTTACATACGTTAAGGTGTCATGGATTTTTATCTAAGTTAAAATTTTCATGGTGGAAAAAAATTAAATTATGCCATCCATCCAAAACCGATTATGATGTGCGATACCATATATGGTATCGAAAACTTTAACAAATGATTTTCACAAAAAAATTAAAACCCCGACACCAATCCTAGTATGACATGTGGATAAATGTGGTATGGTGTCAAAAGTTTTATCGTAACATTTGAACAGGTTAAAGCATGTGCACTTCAAAGTATTAAGATGAATGGCATCCTTCATATGTGAAAACATTTGGACAGATTGAGTTTAAATTTGGATCACTCGTTGTAACATCCCCAGCCACCAAGTTAAGTCATGCAACTTCCAAAATTCCCTTCAAGAATTGATTTCAAATATCTGTTCAAATCTTTAATTAATAAAAAAATTAAACTAGTGCATGCAATTAACTAGAACCTACTAAACCATAAAATAATGCTTAACAAAATGTTGTGCACACCACAACCAACAAACACACATAGCATAAAAACATCATCTCATATATAATAATAATACACAAACATAATATAAATATGCAAGAAACACAAATAACACTTCTATTTAAATAAGAATTCATAAAATGGCTGCAAAACAAGGTCGTTCCTCCCAACCATAGATATTTTTGTTCCAAATATCAACACATTGAAGTTAGCTATCAAGCACTTAGGTTTTCCCAACCAAACAACAATCTTGATTTCTAAATCTCTTCCTTTCAGCCCACACAACCCACATAAATGAACCCCTTTCTATGCCATGAAATCCCTCAGGATGTTCCATTTCTCTCCATGGCTCTAGTGCTACTAGTTAGGAAATATCAATTCTATAAACTCCAAGGATTCCTAGTTGTGGACAATTATTTTAGAACCATCATCAATATCATGCACATAAGAATCCATTCCCTCCTTGAATGATCAAAAATTCCCCATAGCCATTGCTATATCCATTCATTTCCATGCCCATACCAAGAACAAACGAATGATCAAGAGTGAATGAATGAATAAATCCCAATGATTGAGTAGAAAATTGAATGAATGAATCCAATGAAAGAGAAACAAGAATATCCATCAGCCACATGAATGAAAAATGACTACCCCAAATATCCCATAGCCAGGGTTTAAACAGAGAGGGGGGTGAATTAGTATCAAGTACAATTTAAAAACCTTTTTAAACTTATACTTAAACCATTCAATTATATCCAATGAGAAATGAACAATAGTATAAGAGTTACACCAATACACCACAATACACCATGCACAATATATGAGAA
>SNQJ01S0011135.1:87475-99358 GCA_010110895.2 Picea sitchensis
CACTCCTATTTACCATGTACATTAAGAGGGTACACTAGAACCCTTAGCCTTTGAAGATTCAGTTACAATAATTGATTAACTACCTTATAGTGATCATCATTGGCCAAGGCATCAAGAAGAACAGTACCCACACGATCAATTTAAATATTTAATCAACACCATTCGATGAACATACATTTTTTTTTACTTTTTAACATAGAATAACCCTTGAGCTCTTTGGCAAGACACTTGTGCTAAACTACATTCCCATTGGTTGTGACCATAGGCTAATCGAAATGTGTTTCTCATTTTGCATTTTAGCAATCCTATGTCGAAGGGTTTCAACACTCCAAGTTGCGATCCCCGATATCTGTTTTTCTCCAATCAACGACCCACGACCTTTCATGATCATACTGTCTTAATCTTATCGGGACTTTGCATTTCGTGATTTCTCATATCGCAATATCGGAGGTTGGAGCACCTCCTTTCTTTGATTTTTCAGTCAGTGAAAAGATGATCTGTGACCACGTGTCTTGCTCGAATATGGATGGTCCTCCTGCTTTCGGGATTTTATAAGCCTAATTCACCTTGCACTTTAAAGAATGTGCAAGTTCTCTTGGATCTGACGACTTTTGGGCCCAGCGCTCGAATATAACACCTAAGATCCGTTCTCTTCTACTGCACGCTCCTTCCTTTTTGAATTCCTGATTTCTGAAAGTTCCTTTCTGCTAACCACCGTGAAGATGCTTCTCTCGGTCTTATGGATTTAAGTTTGAAATTAATGACAAAACCAAGCCCTGTGCAAATTGACCAACACTCATCATCGTCAATCACATCAAGGACAATTTGCTTCCTCTCACTAATGCTGATCGGGTTAGCATAGCCCACTTTCGCCTTGATTCTTATCTGATCCCCCTCCCAGCTTGAATCCCTTCTTGTTGAGTTCATCAGTCAATATCCTTACATTTTCAATGATTAAACTATCCACACCTATCTAGAAATTTGGTCAATATTTCCTATCTCACATAATTCGCTTCAGATCACAATCATAATCAAGTTTTAGTGTTCCCAGTGGCTTTCTTCGCACACATGGTACTATGTTGTTTGTTTTGTGTTTCTTAATGTTACAACTAAATATTCATCGTGGAAGCCTCACCTAGCATCAAATGGGTTAATAATAAAACCTACAGATATTTTGTTGGTTCTGAAACGCACTTTGGGAGAAATTTGGTCCTTTCAGCGCCTAGAAAGTGCTAAGCACACTGGACGTCAGTTGGCAGTTTTTGTGGATTTATAACTTTGTGCTATTAATTCATAACCTCAATATTAATGGGTGGCTCAAGAGACTATATATCACAGATGACCCATCAACTGACATAATTAAATTTGGATGGAGCACCAATGAACACAAGACCCAAACTTTCATTAAAACATGCCTTTGGCCGCAATTTTTTGGTATCCTTAAAAGTAAATATTTCATATCTGAAATAGGATAATTGTATTATTCTCTCCATTTCACTTCCAATGTAACTAACAAAATTGAAATTCGAGGTATGAAAGTGCCAAAACGATCTCCTAGGATTTTGTGCCAGGCAAGCCTCAATAGTCGTGGTCATCATTAGAAATGGATCCACTCAAATTATAGAACAACATGTTCATTTATCTTCATAGAAATGTTTCTTTATGCTCTTCGCATTTCAAAAAATGACACCTCAATCAAGCATCGTATGAGTAAGCTATGAGATTTTGAACTCAATCTCTCATTGTCTCTTGCGAGTTCGACACTTGGAATTTTTCCAATTTTTGTTTTCCCGAGAAGGAGGAATTCTCTTCAACTCTTCCAAGATGCTCAGGGGATTTATTTTCAACTCTTTTGAGATGGTCAATGGAGTTACCTTCAACTTTTCTGAGTTTCTTGGAGGAGTTCCCTTCAACTCTTCTGAGTTTCTTGGAGGAGTTCCCTTCAACTCTTCTAAGTTGCTCGAAGGAGTTTCCATGAAGGACTCTGAGCAAGTTCAGGGAAGTTGTTAAGAAATCCTCCGAGCAAGTTCGGGGAAGTTGCTAAGAAATACTCCAAGCAAGTTTGTAGAAGTTTTTAAGAAAGTCTCTGAGGAGGTCGGAGGAGTTGTCATCAAATCCTCCGAGAAAAAGAGAATTTTCTTTTGGAAATTGACCATAATGTTTGACTCAGGTATCCATTTTGCGACTTATTTATACCACTGGAAAGGTATTTCATATCTATACAACTTTATATTTATGTGATTTGAGAAATTCCTAATGCATGGTACACTTATTCCGTTTCGGAGGATTTACCATCAAGGTCGGAGGAGTTAGTTCAAACTCCTCCGAGCAGAAGAAGACTAACTTTCATAAAGTGGTCATATTGTTTGACTTGGGTGTTCTTTTGTGACTTATTTATGCAGTTGGAAAGGTATTTTCGAGATCTACAATATTCTAGTTATGTGAGTTGAGAAACTCCTAATCCATGGTACACTTATTCCAATTAGTAGGAGTTCCCTAAAACTCTACTGAGCTACTTAGAGGAGTTCCCTTCAGCTCTTCCGAGATGCTTGGAGGTGTTTCCTTCAAAGCCTCTGAATAATTCAGCGAAGTTTTTAAGAAAGTCTCTGAGTAGGTCGAAGGAGTTGTCATCAACTCCTCTAACCAAAACAGAACTGTCTCCCGTAAATTGACCATAAATTTTGACTCGAGTGTCCATTGTGCGACTTCTTTATACCATTGGAAAGGTATTTAATAGATATAGAAATTTTTAGTTATGTGATTTGAGAAATTAATAATTTATGGTACACTTATTCCATTTTGGAGGAGTTACCATCAAGGTCAAAAGAGTTTTTTCAAACTCCTTCGAGAAGAAGAAGACTGACTTTCGTAAAATAGATATAACTTTTGACTCATGTGTCCATTTTGCATGTTATTTATACCGTTGGAAATTTCTCTTAGAAATCTACAACTTCCTAGTTATATGATTTGAGAAATTCCTAACCTATGGTATACTTATTTTTGGATTAAGATATGACACCTTATTGACAGCCTCAAAGAACACCATAACTCGACCGCGAGCRGAGGCACCATGAATCTAACTTAGGGAAGTTGATAAATGATACTTAAATTATTATATGCCCCATTTATTTGCATTCAAATGATTATTCTTGATAGTTTATTTKGATTTACTCTTATCTATTGTTTGTTGAATGTTGGCAGGTATCGAGCAAAGGAGGATCAYGCTCAACATTTTCACGATTAAATATACAATTAAAGATGAGGAAGGAGAAATAAYGAAATATCAACAAAGAAAGTATCAAGAAAATGTATGAATCGGGGATCTAAAAACTCCATGATGATCGACTGTCAAACTCAGGACGATGAAGATTCCCCCACACCCAAATCTAGTCTTCATGATGCACAAGACACATATGGCATAAATCCATGTTGACCCACTAGCACTAGGAGAACAATTTGAATTGTAATCATTGTCCTTATTGATCATTATTACAAAGAGGTTGAGGACAAACACTGGAAGATGAAAGGTCACTGAGGGAGATGAAAGGTCATCGAGGGAGATGAAAGGCCAAAGGTGTTAATGAAACTCAATAAATACTATAATAGAACCTAGAGAAATGGATTTTGTCTCTTCAAGAATTGTACACCTTTGAACTACTTCGGGAATATAGTTTCAACTAAAATTGGAGAATTTTCCTAAGCATTTTCATGTACTATTGCAGAAACAATTAATATGGAGAATCCCTCAAGGCCAACTTTTGACTAAGAGAAGGACTTGCATGTGTTTTTTTGTGTTTTGAATTATTTCAAGAAAAATATTTTTTGTTCACATGGGATGTAAGAGCATGTTCTTTTATGGACTATTCTGATGCAATATATGTCTTCTTGCAGTTTTGTCATTCTTTCTTATATTACATGTCTTGAGCGAATGAGATGCTAATGTATGTGATATAGTGACTTAGACTATTCTGGTTGTATAGTCATGTGTATGTGTTATCTGACTTTATTTCTTCATTTCATCTATCTGAGTGAAGTTGCAGTTAGATTTAGTTTCATCCCACGGCTCATTCACTTACGTTAATTCACTCCTAGCTAGGATAAGGTAGAATTGAATTAGATTAGTACTTCATTTAGATAGTCTTCATCTACATCTTCCATTTGTACAACTACCCATCACTCACCCTCATCGGTGGATCAGGCCACAACTGGTAGAACCAAACCAACAATGGTTGTCGGGCCAAAATCTGGATGGGTTTCCTATTCCAAATGGTGAGAGCTTTAATTGATACTTATTACCGGGGAGAACCCCTTACTGTTGTTGGGAGATTTTGGACCTATCAAGAGAATTGACACTAGGAGTGTCAGATGACAACCCTTCCCATGTGGAGTCATTTCATTTATATCTTAACCATCCCATGGCTCCTCTTGATACCTCTGTATGGGATGAACCTTTGAGTCTTCCAAGACCCACCGAGGCCATTTCACTCAGAACAATCAATATTTTGTAAAAAAAAAAATTGATGTTGAAGGGCATGTCTCTGCATTCACACATCTCAAATGATTTGACATCGCTCAAAAAAATCTTAATATTGCACAATACAATGAAACATGTTGATTTTTCATCCTCACATTTGAAGGGTGAATTAAATCTCGGTTTAATACATTTCCAACAAAATCAATTCATAGCTGGAAACAATTTATGGGAATTTTTATCGGTGCTCATGAAAATTATGTATATGATGAACTTATTGATGAAGTGGAATAAATCTATAGGCTAAGGAATGAATCTAAGAATGATTTCTTTTGAAGATTCATGCGGATTTACTATATATTTCCTGAAAGGGATTAAACCTCGGGCCAAGAAATATTCCATTGGTTTTCATATCTCATCTTGATTTCTAAAGAATGCGATCTAAATGATCAAGCCATATCATATTCAAAAAATTCATATCTGACCAGAAATGATATAGGTGACAATCTCCAACCAGCACTCTGACACAGTTGTAGCGGAATATTTTTCAGTAATCCTAGACCCCATAGCCCCGTAGTATGAACCATGTAACGACTCCCCTTCTGAAAATCATGATCATATTCTAGTATGTGATGAACTTCTCAAAATATGAAGACCTTCATGCACTATATACAAATTTGTTCGATAATAATCACACACACAAGCAACCTTCTATATATGATACAATACACTCTTCACATTACTATTTTGGAAATGAAACATTGAATGTATACCAAATCAAAAAGAGTGTTCAAACTTGATCAATCGAGAACTCATCCTTAACGATACTTCATCTAGAATGCATCCCTTTGAAAATCCTTTGCAATTCAAATTTCCAGAACATGGTGAGTCACAATATGATTTTGATGTCCCTATTTTTGATGATTACTTTCTATTTTTGGGATTGAATGAAAGCATCGACCTATCATTCATTGATCCTACGCAATATGATATTTTTTACCTTGATGAACATATGCTAAATTCTAAAAGTCTAAAGTATGCAGAGCACACCGAGTTTGTTGATCCTTACCAACAAATCACAACAAACGAAGACCCCATCACCATGAAAAATATAAGAAACATTTAGTTGATTCAAGAACCTTTTTCATTGCAATATGCTCTGGAATATTTACATGTTATTCCCCAGGAGAAGATACATCACTTATCTGTGGATTCTATCCCAATACTCCAACACTCCTCACACGATTTCATTGATGTCATAGGAGAGGCTTTGGAGCTATATTTCACTCAATGTTTCCCTCAGACTATCCACCATTATATCTCCTCTTAGCATGAAAAGTACATGAAATTTGAACCTAGGGAGATCTACATCTACAATGAGATACCCCAATTTCAACTGATGATTATGTCAATTGCTTGTTGTCTTGCTTCTTCCCTTGGGATGAGCAGTATCACCCACTCTGAGGCACCCTTACAAAGTATGTTTCACGAAATTTTCATTCATGAGCCTCATCAGGTATGTATCTCATTGTTGATTTCCTTCCATCAATCATATGACGATAATTGCAAATTTTATGATGGAATTGAGTCATGTTTGGAGGAATATTACATATTTTCATGTACCGTGAATCATAACGCCTATAAAATTAACTTTTTGAGTTGAGACTTGTTTGAATCAATTCTTCCTATCCTCCATCTCTCATTACTTCACTCTCTGCAATTGGCCATCAATCAACATGTGATTGTAGGTTTGGTGTTGCTTGATTGGATTCACTGGCACTATGCTTATACCTAGCTTCTTTTCAACTAGTGTAGGTTATGTTAGAAATAGGATTAACATAGTTGTGTTACTTCCTTTCATCCTACATAGCTTAGATATTTGTTTTTATTTTCATGTGAATAGCATAGGTTTAGTTTTTTTTTTTTCTTCGATAAATACCACAAATTGTCATTAGCTTAATTTGTAGTTAGTGGTGATTGCTTTAGTTTAATTTCCTTTTCATCGAATTTTTCTTCTTTTAGTGTAATTCTCTTCATTTTGTTTCACTAAAATTTTGGCTTAATCTTGGCTTTCCTCTATCTTCATGAGGAAACCATGTGTAGGAATTTTGCAAAAGGTTCCATTTCAAAATTCACTTGTCTCGACAACATTTACCCTGACATTGATAGTTGAGTAGTCGGTCACCCAAAAATGCTGAAGAATGTTTGTTGGGGAATGATTTACAATTTGTCCAAGATGGAGATTGGATTTAGGAAATTACATAGGTTATTCACAGCCTTGATAAGGTTTGTGTCTATTGAACAAAATCATTAAGGTAATTGTGACTCCTTGATAGGAGACGTGATTATCCTTGAGGAACAGGTCAGTGAGTGTTAGTTACCTCTGATAATTAAATCACAATGATATTCGATCTCACTGATGTTGATCAAGAAAAGGTCTCTCAAGCACACTTTTTCTAGGGAAAAATGGGTGATTGTTAATACTATAGTTTTTTGTTTCCCAAAAGGAGAAATTATGATACACAAACCAACATTTGAGATCAAGTCTAGTCTGTCTCCCAACAACTAGAATGGGTGATACTATTGGAGAAATATCAAATACCCCAAACAAATTTTGATTTTTCTTATCAGATTATTACGGTGAGGATTTTCAGAAAGGCTCTCTAGAGTCGATCATGGAAAGGTATATTCATTTCAAAATAAAGAAAATATTTTAAGGAAGACACACATCTTAAGAAGGTTTTAAATGACCATGAAACATTAGAACTGTGTTTAACTGGACATGTCACGCAGTAACATTAGTTATAGAGCTTGAAGAAGTGAAAAGAAGATAGACACATGTCAAAAGGCCAAAGAAATGGAGCTTGATGGACAATGAGGTGGATATTTGGATAACCCTTTCCCCATTGAATCACAATGTTATACAAATGAACTAGAAGTATTAAGAAAATCTTGATGAAAGGTGTAATTATCATCCCAACACTAGCACTAAAACCCATATGAATGAAGTGTCACGAGTATTAGCTTTCACATGGATTAATCGTTTCAAGAGGGTACACACTTCTAGCTGGTCGGAATGTGTGAATATATTCTAAGTTGCTAGAAACAATCAATCTATAATGTATTTATCAATCAACTCCATTTCCTAATTACATATTGTTGATCGTCATTCATCTAAAAGGATTGATTTGTTTTTAGTTGCAACAATAAATTAGACTTAATTCATATTGAACCCTGAATACGTCATCTCTCCTAATTCACCATTTTTCTTCCCATTATTTAATCATCATATTTTCCCTTCAAAGTAGTTTGTTTCTTCAATTTTGTTGTCTTATGAACTATAATTATATTTCATGACATATAGACTTCTCACTTTTGTTTTTCTTTTCACAAGAAGTGCCTTCACATTGGAATTAGACACGAATCAGCTTGCATCTCTTTCCTAGCTCATGAGCGGAATTAGGGTCTCTGTCTAAAAATGAATCAAAACTATTTGGGGATGTTGTGGAAGTAGTTAAACCATCACTGATCATAGTGGTTAATCAATGGTCATCCTTTCATATTAGTTGGTGAGAAGATCCTATGTAATGGAGGAATCATCCACACACTAAGTATCTACTCTCGTGAAGAGTAAAGTGTCAAAGTCTAAAGGATGAAAACCTAAAGGGATATCTGTATGTAGCCAAGTGTAGAAAATATACAAATAAATATCAAAATACGACAGTCATCCCCTATCAGGCTAAAAAGGCCATCGCTTTCCCCATCCACCAAATGTTAAGCATGCACTAAATAAGTCGGGAAGGAATGGAAAGGAAAGTTTGAACAGACTAGGGGACATGCAGATATCTCCATTGGGGATATGGACCCTCGCTGGAAGTGGAGCAAGGTCTATGACAATGTGGTGACTCCACTGAGGCTATGGATGCTCATGGGTAGTGGAGCAACACCTGAGAGATATCTATATAAACACCTGATGAAAAATATTTATTTATCCCAAACCTATATCATCCCCAAGATGGATATACCAACCTGGATCGTCGATACATTTTAAGGAAATAAACTTCATCATCATTCATCCTCCATCTACAGTAGACAAGATCTATTATTCGATACTTAATCATCACCAGTGAGCCCACAAATATGGAATCATTCTGGTAATTGTTACACATTATTCCCAGAATAGTTTTGAACTTAAAAGTAAATTTCACGACCCTTTATATTTTATGCTTTCTAGTTAAGAAAGACTAGCATGGATTATGGCTTCACCTAGTGTGTCGCCATTTGTTGTGCCCCCAAAAAACCTCCCAATTTTCTTATCTTAGCCTCTATCCAAGACAATAAATTGGGTCCCCCTTTAATTCTTCCAATCAGAACCCTCACACTCTCTCTCTCTTGTGAAAATAACTACGCCCAAGTTCTCCTCACCCTACCTCACTTTACCACTTCCAGTTACTCATCAGATCAGTTATATCCAACGATCCACACTTCGGTAAGTCCCCTCTTCTTGCGGTGATACATAGATTTTTTACGCGTGCATCCTTTTTCCACCTTTGCAATGACACATCATTGGTTTTATCATCAGTTCATCGTCTACCTCCCTTTAAACTTGGCTAGCATGTTATCTCACTTATGCCAAACCTCATTGCCTCACATCTTCATAGTCGTTGAAATTCGCATGATCAATGTCATGACACTAATATTGGTCACATTATTATCACGCGTAAGCCTTTCACCATCTAAATCACTTCTACTCATGTTGTTCCTTCATATAAAAATGACGTTGTGTCCCTTTCACTTCATTACATTGCTTATTGACGAGGTTCACCTCTTCTTCTTGAAACGCTACTCGTTGAAAATTTTCCCTCCCATGTCGCAAATGCATCAGCATAAAGGTGTCAACCCTTCATCATTGTCAATCACATCAAGGAAAATTCGCTTCCTCTCTCCAATGCTAATCAGATCTATGTAGCCCACTTTGCCTTAAGGTTTATCTCGTCCCGCTCCTAGTTTGGATCCCTTCTTGTTGCGTTCATCAGTGAATCTCCTTAAACTTCCAATGATTAAAATATCCACGCCTATCTATATAGTTGGTCAATAATTTTCTATCTCAATTGATTCTCTTCATATCACAGTCATAATCAAGTTTTAGTGTTCCCAGTGGCTTTCTTCCTGCACATGGTACTAGCTTGTTTGTTTTACGTTTCTTGATGTTAAACTAAATATTCATCATGAAATTCTCTCCTAACATAAAATGGTTTAACGGTAACACCTATAGGTCTTGCATTGGTTCTGAAATGCACTTTGGAAGAAATTTGGTCCTTTCAGCTCCTAGACAGTGATAAGCACATTGAACGTCAGTTGGAAGTTTTGGAGGATTTATAACTTTGTGTTATTAATGCATAACCTCAGTATTAATAGGTTTCGAAAGAATATGTATATCACAGATTACCCAACAAATGGAGAAATTAAATTTCGATGAAGCACCAACGAACACGAGACCCAAACTTTCTTTAAAAAATGCCTTTAGACGCAATTTTTCGGTATTCGTCAAAGTAAATATAATTCAAATTTTGATGCCCTTTAATTATTAAATAAGCATGAAAGAAACATGATAAAAACATATGCAATAATAAAGATTCATGCTACAGTATAAAGAATGCTCAAGCATTCCATGCATAACAATAAGCAGTAAGCATGCATGTTATAACATACGAATATCAGAGACAATAATTCATACATATCATAAATAAATATATAGTAGATAAAACACAAGGAAGAGAGAACTTATCTTAAGAAAAATGGTTCACCAAATGGCTTCAAACCAAGGATGTTCCACCCAACCGTATACATTTTTGTTCCAAGTCTCAACAACAATGTCACCCTCGAGCCAGGGATATGAATCCACAAGGACAATTCCACGGTGTCACTCAGCTTCCCAAACCAATCATAACACAATCTCTCATAGTCTTATAAAAACAAACAACAATCCAAGTACACCAACTCTCTTCTATCCATCATGCACAACCCCAGAGAATGGACCCCCTTCTCTACCACGCAGCCCCTCAGGTTGTCCACCTTCTTCCAGGTTTCTAATGCATATAGTCAATAATTTCCATGGTGGGACTCTCAGGATTCATAGATGTGAGAATAAATTAACATATGCCAATGGATGTCAGACATGCAAGCATTAATTCATTTCTGGAATACACCCGCAATCATTACAACCAACAAAACAATGGCTCCTCTCCAACAATTCGTTTTTCCTTCCCAAGACAATATTTTCTTGAAATCAAGAACCACATGGCATTCCCCAAGAAGCTTATGTAACTACTTATATCCATTAAAACAATTATGGGTAAATAAAATATGATAAAATTGGCCTATCCCCACAAGCCCCCTCTCTTCTAGAATCATATCCCCCTACAACTCTTGTCCTTGTCCGTCTTGCATCCAATGATGTATTTTATTATTAATAATGATAAAAACATTACATTTCCTAAGCACACTGACCTCTTTTAATTGTTTCGGCACTTTGGGATTTCATACATTAACAAAATACATTATTTTATATGGAGCTCAAACTTGGTGTATTACATTCCCCTCCCCCTTATTTTGGCACTGTCCTTAGTGCATATAAAAAACATAAATCAAAATTTCAAAATTTATTCAAAACGTTGTGGGTACTCTTCCCACATGGCATATTAATGCTCCCAAGTAGCATATTCAAGACCGTAATAGGTCCACTGAACTTTTACTAGCTCTATAACTCGATTCTGGAGCATTTTGAATTTTTTGTCCAATATGTGCACCTACTGAAACTGAAATTCTCCCTCTGTCTCCACCTGAATCAGAGGCCAATAAATAACATGGTTAGGATCATGTACATATTTTTTAGTAATGAGACATGAAATATATTATTCACATTCATGGAAGCAACCAATGCAAGCATGTATGCAATTGGCCCTATTCTGTCCAATATCTGAAATGGACCATAGAATTTGGCTGCTAGATTTGTACAACTACCCAACTTCAATGAGATCTTCTTGGCCTTCACTTTAAAAATAAGATGCTCCCCCACTTTAAATTCTCTATTTTTCTTGTTCTTATCTGCATAATTTTTCTGTCTATCTTGAGCTACCTTTAAATTTTACTTAATTCTAACAATCTAGTTGTCCATGTCCTTAAGAAAGTCTGGCCCAAGTATCACTCTATCTACTAGGTTGTCCCAACTCACTGGAGTATTGCATTTCATACCATACAAAGCTTCAAATGGGCTCATTTTCAATGAAGATTGATACCCATTATTATAGGCAAACTCAACAAAGTGCAAGTAATCTTCCCACTTAGATGGCTTATCCATCACATAAATTTTCAACTTGTCTTCAATTACTTGGTTGACTCTCTCTTTTGTT
>SNQJ01S0011136.1:8010-18351 GCA_010110895.2 Picea sitchensis
ATATATATATATATATATATATATATATATATATATATACTATAAATAAGAAAAATATAACACAAACAACGACATCACAATCCTAATGTGTGAATTACCTTCATACAACTGAGTCATGGAAGGTGGGGTCCAAGGGTTGTTGAAATACAAAGTACAAAAAGGAACGGACCTCATCGACAATGAAGAATCACCAGAGACGACATTAATGTACAAAATTGGTGCCACGAAATTAAAATTACCCTACCCAATAAGGAGGAATACATCCTGACACCAACATTCTCGGTTGTTTGCTAAGAATTATCAATAACATGGACCGTATTCCCAACCAATGTAGTAGGACGAGTATGCGTAAATGAAAATTGGTCAATCGTCACAATATTTCATTCATGAGGAAAGCATAGAACATGGAAAATCGATGACACAATGGTTTTCATAACGTAAGTCTAATTACACCCTAGAAAAAAGTTTTCATCTAGAGGTGCATCAACCACCTCGACCTCAACCTCCATAGTATTTTCGCCCAACTGGACCGGGAAAGAGAGAAGGATATCATGGGGTCTAAAAGAATGTCCATAAAATTCATTTAACATGGTCATGGATTGGGATAGAGTTGAAGAGCCAATGGATTTCCAACAAGCTAGAGACATCACGGATGTCGAAGCACCTTCATCAATTATAGTATGCTTGATGGTAAATTTTGTCTACTCCACATGGATTTGAAAGGAACAATGGAAAGGTAAGCGAGGCTTAACATCCGTGACATTAAAATTGATAACATTTTAGCCACATGGGTCTAGATATCCTAACGTAGATAACAAGGTGTTCCTCTATGAAGGACACATCAAAAGCAACTCCAAAGTCGACATCGTGCATGGGGTTTGGCCCAAATTCTCGACAATCAAGTAATTTTGGGTGCCTCTAGCATTAGGATTGTGGGAAGAGTGCTTAAGGAATCCTTTTGAAATATTAGGTAAAGGTTTCAGCTTATGAATTTGCAAATGTGTTTATGGGGGAGGAGGAGGCTTTGGACCTAAAATGGTCTGTGAAGAACCGTAGTTATGAGATTGAGTGGTTGTATCAATCTAAGAATTAACCATATTGACGCATATATGGACACCTTCATGTTATGAGGGGTTTTGAATCCCAATCGATGCATTTCCAGTGTTAGAGTTCCCTGAGGTCATATTTAATTATGTGGAAATGGGTTAGTGAGTAGAGTGGGCAGATGCGTTAAGAGCCTCGAGGCTTCCTTGATTTTTGGGCACAAGTGGGTAAGGTGATCATCTTTACAAAGTTTACAGGGAAACTTCACCTTCCTCTTTTCTTTCTTTCCCTCACCGACATTATTATTCAATTTATCATTATTATTTTCACCCTTGGATTTATTATTATTATTCTTCCCACCCTTGCAATTATTACCTCATCCTTTCTTATTGTTCCCTCTTGGTTGTTCGTTATCGTTTGGGTTTGACGATGACTGTACATAATGCACATCCACTGATTGGGTGATGGGGGATGAAGTCGAATCTTGTCCTGCTACAGGATGGTTAAGAGATAAATATTTTAGCTAGTTTGTCACCATGTCTGTAGTATTAGCATGTTTAGAGCCTATGATGCCATCAACATGAGGCCCATGATTTTGTCTAGGATCATAATTTTACCACGGTGTATCAGGGAAAATTTCATAAAGCATCCCATATTGAGCATATATAAGGTCCAACTGTTGGGCTTTGAAGATGACTTCTTCATCAGATGTCACTCCGGATGTAGAAACATCGTTCGAAATGTAAGGCAACAAAGACTTGAGGAACCATTCCAACAGAAACTATGGAGGAATGTATTATTTAATCAACCTCTTCAATATACACCCCTCTTGGATATGATTGGAGATATATTGGTGAAGAGTCGACAAAATTTCTAGGCCAATATTCTAACGAACCGACAATTGGAAGTGATTGAGAAAAACCAATACCATCTGATTGAAAGTTATGTAGGTTCCCCCAGGTATCTCGATGTACCACTTCACGATGAACCCCGTGAGGGTGCATTGAAATAGCCTCAAACAAATAGAGTCTTCATTAAGGGAGTTAGATGGGAACCATAGGTGAAAGCTAGTCACATGATCACCGGGGTCTTCACCAATATTTCCTTCAAACTTTGTAATGTCAGAAGGAATATTGGTGGGGATGGGGGGGCATGATGGATCATGATGCACATGGTCATTAATCAATTTTGACAAGTCTGGCAGATTTAACATGGCCAGAAAATGGATTCGGGGTTGCGGCATCAAAGCCCATGCTCCCGAGAAAGACTAGTTCTAATAAGGGTTCTAGTATATACCATGGCCTTGTCTAGTAGGATAGTATCCTGCTCCCAACTGATTCATAAAAGGTTTTAAGGGAATTGAGGCAACCACTTGTGAAGAGAAAATGGAATTATAAGGATTAATCACATGAGGATATATGTTGCCCCTAGACAAAGGAACTTCATATAGGGGATTGCACATACTATAAAACTGACTCCCTATGGTTGTGATCCAGGTGGATATTGGTGGCCACCCACCTATTCCAACTAGCTCCTCTTGTCTGTTTGTGTTTAGCACGTTCTTTTGTACTTCTTTGTAATTGTGGGTTATACACTTCTAGGGTTGTCTAAATCTCCACACATCCTCCATGTGGACACTGGTGGCCTCTCGCCTAATCCAACTAGCTTAATTTGTATGTTTTCATGTCAACACATATTGTTTTACTTCCAGGGTAGTTTTGGGGCCCTAAACGGTTTTTTTTGGCTCACCACAGTCAAACTGTAGACGGAGTCAGATTTTGATGGTGGAATGTGTAGTTCTCTGAAAAAACTTTCCAGCAGGCTATCACGCACCTAAAATCAAGGTCATATGAAAACATTACGACCTTGGGAATTTGAGGTACCAACTTACACCAACTTACCCATAGGGGCTCACATGACGTTTGGCATTTCACCTTCTAGGGTTAGGTTTTTTGATGTCTAGGGTTTTGTCATTCATGAGTAATATCAAAAATTCCTATGGAGCCTCATTGTAATCCATTCTGCTCAAACAGATGTGTGTAGCAGCCACATCTCTTCTCAAAGATAACTACCACCATTCGAGCAAGTGTTTCATTTCTGCAGTTTTACAGTTTCAACCTATTTCATTATTAAATAGAATATATTGTTCACTAGATATATGTGTTATTCTTCATATATCTGTGTTTATTGTATTCATTATGTTAATTATTTTTTTTCGCTCCTAAATCTGGATCAGTGGTATCAAAGTGGTCTGCTCTTTATTTATTTTTATCCGTGCATGTCCCAGAAGAGATCTGGGTACAAGAAGTTGGGACTCGAACCCATCAATCCATTGCAAGATATGTCGCATCGAGCCCGAAAACAACCCATGGGGGATGAAAAGAAATATGATGGAGTAGGAGATCCTATTAAAATGTTTCTCGAGGAAGATCTCACGCGACAAAGGAACGAAATGATGAACAAATTTGCATAGATACTTCAACGGTTTCCCACAGGAGAAGCATCTTCATCAAGCGGCCATGAAACTGCCTTCAAGGTATAAGTAAATTTTGATATTCCATTATTTGAAGGAATGATATATGTGGATGTTGTAGATAAATGGTTGAATTTGATCGAAGGGTATTTTTCAGTCCAAATTTTTTTCGATAGGGAAAATATCACTTTTGGACTCCGCAAGGTCGTTCCCCATGTTAAACATTGGTGGGATACTTAATCTGAGCAAATGGTTGTAGAGGAATATGCAATATTTGTGGTGGCCCCTACATGGGATTCCTTCTAGGATGCCATTAAAGAATAGTACTACCATGTTGGAAGCTATGAGGACCAGTACACCTGATGGACCACCCTACATAAAAAAAGGGACCAAACAGTACAAGATTTCACCAAAATTTTCCATACCCTAATCACAAAATTGGGTATCAAAGACTATGAGCGTCATCTGGTTCTCAAATACTATGGTTGTTTACATATATACATTCAAACAAAATGGATTTTCTGGATATCACCTCATTGGGCATGACCTATAGATACGCTGTCAAGATCGAGTAGAAGTTTAAGAAGAAAAGGAAAGAGTTTGGATCAAACCCCTCACAGTCGAAGCAGGGAAAAGAAAAACCCAACCCACATAGCAAGGGACCAAGTTGAGATGGACACCCTCATGACAACCAGTCCAAGCTGAAACACAATAAGGGAAATGAGAAGATGAAGAAGGACAAGAGGAAATGGTGTGAGTACCATAAAATCCCTTGGCACAACACCGAAGAAAGTCGCTCCAAGAGGTTCTACATGGCCAAACTAAAGTATTCTAAGTCAGAGGCCAATTATGATTCTGAATCAAATCCTAAAGGAGGGAATCATATTATCAATGTTGAACCCAGTTCCACTGACACTACCACCAATGTAATATCCCCAAGGACGAGCCCTGTTGTAATCATGTTTATGAATTGTAAATCATGTTTTGTAGGTTGGTGAGCCGAGTATTGATAAGCTGGTAGGATTATGTGTTTATTACGCTAGAGCACCTAAGTGTTAAAGGACATGAGCCTATTTTTGTATATGTAATATGCATAAAATTAATAAAGATTAAACATCGCTGCATGCAGACCAACCACGAAGAAAGAGTGATGGGGCACTAAGCTTCCACAAGGTGGGTAAGGGAAAGGGAGATGAAAGGTTTGAAAGAGGAGCTAAGATTAGGGGCTTAGGTCCTTGAGAATAATATTTTATTATTATTCTAAAGTTGTGCGAAAAAACATGTTTTTATCCTAAGTCTTGGGAGAGGCAACGCATGCAGCTCCAACGTGTGCAAAAGGGAATGCATGCAGCTCTAGGAAGACAAGTGTCGACCTGGGCACATACAATTAAAATATTAAGCGTCAGCTGAGTTGGGGATTGGTTCTCCATCCTTGCGTCCTTTTGTCTGAATCGTGTTGCTATGTGTCTGATCTCTGCCTGGATTCCTTGTCACGCAGCTCTGAAATCAGTGTTACCTGAACCATGTTGTGTCTTAGTGGTCTGTTGTCGTTTTCTGCCATCTGAATTGATTGAGTCTATGTTCAACCTCTGTGTTGATTAAGCCATGTCACCTGCGTTTCTTGAGTGGAATTGACCAGTATCTATTGTTGTTATCCTGAACTTGCGGGAATTGAGTTGGAAACTGGTCGAAGAAGTGGGTTGTCAGACCCGTGGTATAAGAGGCAGGTTGTTAGGCCTATGGGCATCTCTCTCCAGGTGAGAGAGTTTTTTTTGAAGTGATTTTCTCCCAGAGTAAGTCCAGCACCAGCTACGAATCTCTAAGAATTCCTAATCCGACCTGTTGTTGAGACCCAGAGAGGGAGGTGAAGCACCAATGGACTGTTCTTGTGAAGGTGTATACTCCCGGGTGGAACAAGCATGTGAGGAATTAGATTCCATGAGTAGTGGGCATAAGAAGGCTCCTAGAGAGAATCCTTCCAGATGGTCTGTGAAATTTTCCTGTAACCTCAGCTTAGTCTAGGATTCCCTTGCCCTGGGTGGAGTTCGATCCCAGCTCAGGGGTGACCCACTACTATGTGTGATGAGTAGCGTGCTCTAAGGTTGGGAGGTTCGTGGAAGGTCTACATGTGGTTGGTGGAGCTACTACAGTTTCAAAGATAAGTATATGCATGTGTTTAATTTCAATTACAATGCATGTATGTGATGATTGCAATATTATTATGTATTCTGTTGCAATGATATTTAATGTTAATTCCATTATTTATGTATACTAGCAGTAATACTGTGATTACTCTGTAATGTTGGTTAAATTTCATTAAATTTGTTAATTAGATTTAATATGCATGTTATATATAAGTATGAGATTGTTTCCTCATAGTAGAGTTTCCCGACCGTGGGGTTGATGGCCATGGATGTTACAATATGGTATCAGAGCCCATAGTTTTAACGTTGAGCCTGGATGGGCCGGATAAGTGGTCTTTGGAACCAAGGTTTCGAGAGGAAATTGTGTCTGGAGACTAATTTCGAACCTTATATTGTTTCTGAGTGCCAAGGGGTTACTTGGCTGTGTATGAAGCTCATGAGGAGTAGCGTTGAAATAAAACTGCAGATGGTGTGGTATTTGACGAGAGAGAGAGAGAGAGAGAGAGAGAGAGAACTCAACACTTGGGGTGTTGGAGCCATAAGATCTATTTGGAAAAAGGAGAGTCCTTTACGACCGTCAGACCTGGATAAGGTAAAGGAATATTTTCCTGGAAGCCTTTTGGATTTCGAATATTGGGAGAAGAGGGGTGCACTTAGGCACGAACCTCCAAAATGCTGAGAATATCTACACCGTAGATCTGGGAAAAATATCTTGACCGTTGGATTAAGCATAAAAGAAGATGGTAATTTCAGGAGATCTGATGTCAGGAGAAGTGGGATGTGCAGACGCACAAACTCTCGAAGCCTGAAATTGTGAAATCTCGTTGAGCCAAAGTAGTGGGTCATGCTGATGCCACTTAGATAGATATGGACACATGGGATGAGTGCCACGTGCTAGTGGGTCCTGAAAGAAAAAGCAGACGCATCGGGGCTAGATAGCGTCGCCTAGGGTAATTTGGACCTTCTTAAGAATACCATGTGTCACCACTACGATTGGTGATAGCTGTGCTATGGGCCCAGAGGCTAGAAAGGTCAGAAGTTGGGAAGTTGGGATTTGGAGAGGGAAGCGAGTGTGGGAGCCTCCAAAACCGAAATCCCGAACCTTCAAAACCTGAAACTCCGAAGTCCCGACTAGAGAACCTTGGGATCTAGCGCCTGGTCATGACCATAGTCATGTGGGTTGGGAAATTTAGAAAAAAGGGCCATGGCCTAAATTTCCTACAGAGCCTAGGAGAGCTCGGAAAATTCAGGAAAACTAAACGTCTCCTTGAATCAAATTTGTTTATGAATGTTATGGGATTTGTTAAGGAATAATTACCTAACAATTCCAGTTGTCTTCACATTATGTTTGCATAAGTTTAACAAGTGCTAGAACCGATTAGAGTTGCCACTAAGGGAAAATAAATTGGGGAAGCAGAGAATGATTCTAGTTGAGAGAACGAAGATAAAGGGATGGATGTTCATTTGGGAGTGGAAGGGTCAAACTCTAATGGGCATGGAGAAGAGATAGGTAAGGAAGGGAATTTGATGAATATCATTGAAGGATTGCAAAAAGATGCCTAAACTCGCCAAGAAGATAGCAGAAAGCTCAAGAAAGCTTAGGAAAAACAAGGCGAATTCAACGTAAAGTTGTTAAAAAGTTTGGAGAGAATAGAAAATAAGTTGGGTAAGGAGAGTGACTCAAGAAGAACAAGGAGTCACCAGACTTCTGAAGCAAGAAGGTCAAGGAGTGTTGGTAGACACCATCATCACTCCCAATTTCACTCTAAGAGGAGGGAACACAGTAGTTCAAGCTCATATCCTACCAGAAAGCATAGGAGATCTGGAGTGGATGAACTGAAGGGCAAAATGAACAAGATTAAGCCTTCTACGTTTGATGGAGAACACAAGAAGGAGGAGGATGTCGAGACATGGTTTCTTGGTATGAGGAAATACTTCCAACTGCAGAATCATTCCTCTCATGTGGAAGGAAGAATTGCTATGTATCAACTGAAGGGAAATCCATCCATGTGGTGGGATCAACTTGTGTAGGTGCAGTATATTAGAGAGAAAGATATCACTTTGAGAGAATTCAAGAGGTATTTCGAGAATAAATACTTGACTAAAATATATTATGACAGAAAGATGAAAGAGTTCTTTGAACTCAAGCTGGGCAGCATGACCATTGATGAATACGAATTAAGGTTTCTGGAATTTCTAAAGTATGTTATGTTCATCAAAGATGAGACTGTCAAGATCCAGAGGTATCTAAGTGGATTTCCACCTTCCATTGGTGAAAATATTAGTATGATGATCCTAAGACTATGAAAGAAACTATAAGGAGAGAAAAATGCTTACATGAGCAGCAAGGAGAGAAGTCTACTTTTAGGAAGTCTTGGGAAGACAAGAAGAAATTACAGATGGATCAAAGGAAGAAGGGAACTAAGACACCCTTTTTCAGAAACATTCCTCAAGGAAAACCATTTTATAGAGAGCCGAGAATGGTTGATGAAGGGGAATAAAGGCCAAGACAGATGCCCATTCAGTGTTGGGGATGTCAGGGGAACCACAAGTACATACATTATCCCCACAAAAATGGAAAAGTGAGAGTTCTCCATAATGTTCATCAAGTTGAAACAATGGAGGAAATTTGAAGTAGAATGCCAAGGATCTATGCAGCCCTAGACAACAAGCAAGTTGAATTTCAATTGCACATGATTGAAGTGGAAGGTATGATTAACAACCAACCATTTACTATTTTAATCGATTCGAGGGCTAGCCATAGTTATATAGATCATAGAGTGGTGGAAATTTTGAATTTGTCGAGAAGAAAACATGAAAAGTCTTGGTTAGTGCAACCGGCTACAGGAACCAAGAGAAAAGCCATAGAGTTAGTTAAGTCATGTCCAGTGGACATGAATGGACTGAGCACAAACATTGAATTGAATGTTTTTCCTTTAGGCTCTTATGACTGTCTAATTGGGATGGACTGGTTGGACCAATACCATGCCATCTTGGACTGTCGTAACAAGGAATTTGCTTGCCTGGATGAGGAAGGGAATCGAAAAACAGTCCAAGGAATCCCTAGAGCTATTTCTATGAGAGAAATCTCAGCAATGTCGTTGAAGAAGTGATACAAAAAAGGTTGTCAATTATTTGTAGCCCATGTGGAGGAAGAATCTAGGGATGAAGTCTCAAATATTGGAGATCATGTGGTACTAAAGGAGTTTGAAGATGTATTTCAGGAGGTACTTGGACTACCTCTAAAGAGAGATATTGATTTCTCTATAAACTTGATGCCTGGATCAGCTCCAGTGTCGAAAGATCCTTATAGAATGAGTATGCCAGAGCTGAAAGAGTTGAAATTGCATCTTGAAGAGCTTATGAAGAAGGGGTACATACGTCCAAGTGTGTCACGTTGGGGAGCCCCGGTCCTATTCGTGAAGAAGAAGGATGGAACGCTAAGATTGTGTATCGATTTTAGACAATTGAACAAAGTAACTATAAATAACAAATACCCCTTTTTGAGGATTGATGACCTCTGTTATCACTCCAGGAAACTCTCCTAGGCTGTATCTCAGAGATGCCTAGTAACTTAACCTTTTTGTAATTATTTTCTCAATAATGGGTGTGGGTTTGAATCAAGATGAATATCTAAATCACTAGATTGTATCTTCAAGACAGTCTAGCTATATTCATGTACTACAAGGCCTTCAAGAGATATTATCAGATAAGTTTGTAGATCAAATAGATAAGAAAACCAATCAATTAACCATAACATACATAAACAATATATATGATGGGTCAACAAACTAGCGAAGGATGCTTATGATTCTTGTTTAACAATCAAAGGTAAGATGACAGTTACCATGGGACCTTTAAACATAAATAAAGAAATGATTTCAACTCATAGGCATAGAAAAATAGATAAAAGAGAGTCTAACAATAACAATGAAAGAATCTTAATATATTAAAGAAAGTGTCTTTATCATAATAACAGTGGATTATAGAACTCAAAATCAAACCTTTTGTTCATCACATGTTCTGGTCTTTATAGCCTTTACAAACAGTTTCAAAATCCTAGAATACTAGATTGAATTTTGCCTAAAATAGAGAGTCAATAACTGGCCCAAGAAAATAGGCAAAGATTCTATAAACTAGGTCAATTCATATCCTTGGATGATATTTATGTCCTTCAGATTCTTTGGCAGGTGTAGTGAGCCTTCCGAGGCTGTTGGATTTTATATGATATAAGAGGAGTCGAAAATGACACCTGCTCACAATCAAACAACTTTATATCCCTGAAAATAGCTAACCATTTTTTATCTTTCTGTCTTGTAGACATAGTTACCGACTTAACGAGAACTGTGACCTCAAAACGAGAACTCTAGCCCTTAAAACACATATTTTTGCATAAAAAACATGAAAATCAACACCCAAATCAAAAGGTGGTGCTACCGGTAGCACCATTTTTTTAAACGTGGTCAAAATTACAACATTTTTTGAAACATGGCCTTCGAAACTGAGACAGTAGCTCAGAAAAACCTTAAAATCAACCCCTGAATCAAAAAGTGATGCTACGTAAAAAAAATATTAGGAAAAAATCATAGTTATTTACGACCTAATTGAAATTGTGATATTGACAACAAAACCCTATGTAAATAAACAACCCAAAATTGAACTCCAAATGGTCCCATGAAA
>SNQJ01S0011136.1:28729-45658 GCA_010110895.2 Picea sitchensis
GTAATGAGACATGAAGAGAAGTATTGTATTTGGAGTGGTAGCTCAATAGAAGGATTCCCCCTTGAAGAGGCAAGTGAACAGGAGAGGATCCCTTCCATAATAGGATTCATTGTATTGTGTTGCCCTACCTCAAGGGTTTGCTAGTAATAAAAGAGATTTTGCATATTGTTCTTCTATATCTTCTATATTGCTTTATGGATCTATTGTGTATTCAGTATTTGTGGTGATTATATTTGTAGATCTATTCAGGTTCTTAACATAGCTCTAAGGGACACGTGTTCCTTAGCTTGGGGATGCAAAGGCTTATGTTGTTGTTTTGCAAGAGTGGAGATCTACTTTGCAGGAACAGCAGGCTGCTTGGCAGCAACATCTTTCTTTTTTCCAGGGGAAGCAAGCAATGGCTTTGAAATAGCAGTCTTAGATCTTAAATTGTAACCTAGTTGATCATTTGTTTGATAAAAATATTCTTCAATGCTTGTCTCATTAATCTACTCATGAATGAGGGCCTCCTCATAATCTATTTGTGTTAAGAAAGGGGAATTAACATCATCCTCAAAACAATTGATGTCATCTTCTTCTTCAATTTCACCATGAGATAGATCTTGCTCTTCTTCTAGGACAACATTTTGGAACGGGGCCCTGATCCTTTAGTCTTCAGCTACATTATTGTCTCTCTGAAGGATCTAGACCTCATGGTTGTTCCTTCTATAGGGAATGCATTTGGATTCCTGGGAGCATAGACATTAGGCTCTTTACCTCTTGTTGGTTGCTGACTCTGAATTTTTAGTTTTGACATTTCCGAGGTCAAGCTGTCCAACATCTTGGCCATATTTTCCATTTTAGTATTTGAAGAAGGAGGAGGGTCAGCAGATGACTTCTTTCTCTCAAATTTTCCTTTAAGTTTCTGAGATGCCATAATGTTAGATTCAACCTCAAGAGAAACATCTTGCATTAAAGCAATTGTGTCTAACCTTGTTTCTCTAAGGATTAAGAAAAATTCTAGATCAAAGGCAGAAGAGTAAGTAATATTTGTTGATGCATCAGTTCGCTTGATCTCTGCAGGGATATTGCCAAACATCTTATTGAATCTTTTGGTGAAGTCTGAGATAGACTCCCCATTTTCTCTTCTTAGATTTCCAAATTCAGTAATATAATACAAGAGGTCTCTTCTTTCTCCCCAATGTTTCAAAAACACTTCATCCAACTACTCAATGCCTACCACTGAATTTGTTGGTAGTTCCTTGAACCACTTCCTGGCTTGACCATCCAAGATCTACACAAAACTTATGGTCCAAACATCTTCCTCTGAAATGTTAATATTCTTAGCATAAGCATAGAAAGCCTCTATATGTTCTTCAACAGTATAATCTCTAGATCCAGTAAACTTTGGCATATATTTATGATAATCTCTTGTTGGCATGGATGATAAGGGATTGGGAAAAACAAGAGGAGCATACCTATTGGCTAAGATTTGTTCCATTTTTGTCAAAGGTTCAGCCATGGAAATCTTAGGGGTTGATGCAGAGGAAGAAGTTTATGTAGATGACGACTGAGATGGGATAGGTGGGACTATGGACAATGGTGGTCTTACTTCGTTGACGAATGAAGTGGAAGCACTGGTAGGATGACTACCCTGGAGTGTGGTTCCTGAATAAGGTGGGAAATAAGAAGCTCTGTAAAACTGGTTGAGCAGCAAGGCCAAGTTTTCTTCACCCTTAGAGGAAAGATATTGTAAAATATCTTCAAGAATGGGCAGACTGGTATGAGTATGGAAAAAACTTTCTACAGGCTCAGTTTGTGAAGAATTCAAGGAAGAGGAAGAGTCCTCTTCTTGGATAGATTCTACAACTTCTTCTCCTAAGTGGGATATAGTAATATGCTCAGAAATAGAATCTATAACCAGGGATGATTTGAAGGATGGAAATTTATTTTAAAATGTAGAAACCTTGGCGAATCTTACTAATCCTTCATATGCCAACTATAAATGATTGTCGATATTTTTGTAAAAATATTCAAAATTCTAAGGATTTTATATAGTTTTTATAAAATTTTGACGATTTTTAAGGTAAAATAATTTTATCCTATAGAATTTGAGCGAATCATTTTTAAAATAGCGAATCTCGTTTTTGGAAGAACCATGGAAAATTAGCCCATGAGCGAAATTTAGCCCCTAAAATCATCCCTGTCTATAACATCAGAAGAAATTGAAGGCTCATCACCCTTCAAGCTTTCTGACACAATTACAATTTTTTGAGAACTAGAAGTTTCAGCAGAAGTGGATTCGACAAGAGGTTCTCTAGATACAAATGAAGAAGTGTTTATTGAAATGCCTGGTTTAGATGCTCTTGTGGATCTAGAAGTTTGTCTCTTCAATGATTTTCCACTTTTGATGATCTTCTCAGGGTCTAGAACTCGTGTTTCCAGTGGTCTTTCTTGGTTTTCTCTGGTATGAGCCCTTCTCAGAGCCACTTTGTTCCAATGGAGACACCAAATAGATGATTACAACCGAAAATGTGTCCAGACTTTGTCTATCATCAAAGTTGGATCTTGTCATCTTCCAAGGAAGTTGATCTTCAATATCCTCTCCCTGACAATGCCGCCAATTTGTTATCACTCCAGGAAACTCTCCTAGGTTGTATCTCAAAGATGCCTGGTAACTTAACCTTTTTGTAATTATTTTCTCAATAATGGATGTGGGTTTGGATCAAGATGAATATCTAAATCACTGGATTGTATCTTTAAGACAGTCTAGCTATATTCATGTAGTACAAGGCCTTCAAGAGCTATTATCAAATAAGTTTGTAGATCAAATGGATAAGAAAACCAATCAATTAACCAGAACATACATAAATAATATATATGATGGGTCAACAAACTAGCAAAGGATGCTTATGATTCTTACTTAACAATCAAAGGTAACACGACATTTACCATGGGACCTTTAAACATAGACAAAGAAATGATTTCAACTCATAGGCATAGAAAAAGAGATAAAAGAGAGTCTGAAAATAACAATGAAAGAAGCCTGTCGGGTTAAAATATTAAATAAAGTTTATTTATCACAATAACAGTGGATTATAGAATTCAAAATCGAACCTTTTGTTCATCACATGTTATGGGCTTTATAGCCTTTACAAACAGTTTCAAAATCCTAGAATACTGTATCGAATTTTGCCTAAAATAGAGAGTCAATAACTGGCCCAAGAAAATTGGCAAAGATCCTATAAACTAGGTCAATTCATATCCTTGGATGATCTTTATGTCCTTCATATTATTTGGCAAGTGTAGTGAGCCTTCCGAGGATTCTTGATTTTATATGATATGAGAGGAGTCGAAAATGACACCTATTGACAGTCAAACAACTTTATATCCCTGAAAATAACTAACTGTTTTTTACCTTTTTGTCTTGTAGAGCATCTCCAAAATAAAATAAAAAACTCTTGATAAGGATGTCATTAATTATTGTCCATCGATTGGAACCCTTCCTAAGGCTTTTGGACAAGGAAAACTTGGATCTGTGCAAAAATATTAAATTTCTTCCCTATCAGTGCTTTTGGTAGCTAGAGTAGATAGAATTCATACCAATTAGCGACCGAAAGCTCTGCTTTTGGTGGCTAATGAACAATCGAAATGTTCGCCTAAGCCACCGAAAGGTCTGTTTTAGTGATGTTATCAAAATTTCAAAAATACCTTTTGTCTTAGCTCAAAAATGCCTTAGGGATGATCTTTTTAGGCTTCTGCATCTTGCTGAAAGACTGTAGGAATACTGGCTGCCTCTGGTTCATTGCACTGAACTGCCACCTCTGCTAGGGTTTCAAGAGTAGCATGTGTTTGAGCCTAGTTTTTTGAAGACATGGCTCTCTTCCTCAAAGCCCTGACCTTTTTCTTCAAGCCCTGACCTACTCTCCACAAGATGTTGTAATATTTTACAATCTTGTCCTTGTTTTTCTTTTCCTTTATGCTTTCATGTGCTAATCTTTCCGAGGATGAGTTGATTTCTGGAAAAAAATTCGACAGGGTTTCATATCTGGTTTTAATTACCCTTTCTAGAACTTCTTGTTGAGCTAACTTCTTCTCAAGCTTCTTGATTTTCTTTGATTTACTCTGCTTCACTCTTTTGCTAGATGCGGCATCTGCAACTTGTGGTTCTTTCTCTTCTTGAGGTGTAGGTGATGGAAGGTCTTCATACCCTGCTATGAAAACATCTACATAAACTGAATTTTCATGTCCTATAGTAACTGAATCTTCATGCCCTGTTTCAATCTGATGTTCTTCATTCTCCAAGTCGGTGTAAGGAAGATTAAGAATGCTCTTGTTCACTGGGGTTTCTTCAGCCTTATCTGTTTCACTGCTGAATTCTAGTTTCTTCTTAGTTTTGTTAAGATTATAAGAAGGATAGGGTTGATTAACTGGAACTAGAGAGATAGCTCTCCTCCTCCTTCTTCCACTTTTGGGAGTAGAAGAATTCTGGGAATGAGGACTCTTTTTACCCTCTAGCTGTACATCAGTCTAAAAATCATTCCAGAACAAGAAGTAATTCCACTCTTTTCTTCATCTCTGCAACAGCTGACAAACCAAAATTTTAATTAGGCTATGGTGGGATAGTCTACCTACAAATTTATTGGGCTTGGCCTTGACCTGGTGGGCCATCTTAGATAATCTTCTGTGGATAAAATAGGGAAGATTTAGTGGGTTTCTACCAGTAAAATGATTCATGAGTTTGAAATGGTAAATCATCACCCTATTATATCTTCCTTCGCAAGTTATATAGACCATAATGGATTTTAGTAATTGTTTCCATTTCTCTTCAAGGAAAGACACATGAATGTCTTTCTTCCATATCAAATCCTTGCGTTCTGGTTTCAAGTAAGACCTGAATTCAACATTTTTTGTGATAGTGGTTTTAAACCATTTTTCTCCAGTCCTGGGAAGCTCTGTTACCTCAGCTATGAGGGTTTCGTCCACCTCAAATTCATATCGACCGATGACTTCTTTGCTTCCATCAAAATTCAGGGAAAAGGATTCTACTACCTACTGGTGAGAACTCTGTAATTTTTTACAAAAATTGTAGCAACCTGCGTCCATGAAAAATTGGCATACCTCCAGGTGAGATTCCAAGTAACTGATGTCATCGAGGTATTTCCTCAGAGTTGATCCTCCTTTCTTCATTTGTTTCTATTCTCCTATACACGTGCGATTGAAAAATCAGATTTTGGTGGAAAGTTACACTACGTAAACTTAGGGAGATTCGGCTCGACTGTGATAGGGATGAGAAAAATGAGGCGAACATCATATCATGGCGTTGATTACAAGGGATGAGAAAGAGAATCTTGTGATTTGAAACAATCATGGTTGATGACCGAGAGGTATGTAACCATGTAGTTTGATGAAACAACGATCTGAAAAGATTCGTTATATCATGCAGAGATCAACTCCCAGTCATGAACAATTCGTTCTCCTATCTTTTCGGTGGCTAATTGCAATTATAGAACTTCAAACCCAATGGTTTAAACATGTGAAGGACGTGTTGACTCCTCCCCCGCTCCTGTGATTTTGGTGACTAAAATAGCCTCGAATTTCTTTGTTTAAGCTACCGAAAGCTAAGGCTTTCGGTAGCTAATGAACAATCGAAATGTTCGCCTAAGCCACCAAAACCTGAGATTTGAATTAGATGAAATAAAAACTAAACTAAATTTTATTCTAACTTTGTTACATGCATAGAGATCTCAAAAATGAGCTTTAAAAAATTAAAAATGTATTTTTTAAAAGACATCCTATCACCTAAAATGAAATAACTCGATTGATTTATTTGAGGAGATAACAACTTCTTCGATCAGTTGAAGGATGTGAAGATATTTTCGAAGATAAACCTCAGGTAAGGATAAAGAATGAAGACATCAGCAAAAATGCCTTTAGAACAAGGTTGGGTCATTACAAGTTCACATTGGTGTCGTTTGGGCTGTCCAATGCACCAGTTGTTTTATGTGTTTAATGAATGGTGTATTCAGGGACTATCTAGACAAGTTTGTCATAGTATTCCTGGATGAAATTCTCGTGTATTCCAAGTCATCAGAAGACCATGAAAAACATCTGAGGATGGTGTTGCAGGAGCTAAGAGAGCACCAATTGTATGACATGCTGAGCAAGTGCTGGTTTTATCAAAAAAATATCCATTACATGGGGAATATTATTTCGAAGGATGGGATAGTTTTAGATCCTGAGAAGATTGAGGTCATCAGAGAATGGTCAGCGCCAAAGAATGTGACGAAAGTCAGATCCTTTATGGGTCTAGCTGGTTATTAAAGAAGGTTTATCGCAAGGTTCTCGAGGATATCTCACCCTATCACTTCCTTGCAAAGGAAAGAGAAGACGTTTTAGTGGATAGAGGAATGTAAGAGAAACTTCCAGCAATTGAAGCAATTGTTAACCAGTGCTCCAATCCTGAGGATTACAGATCGAAATGAAGACTTTGTAGTGTGTACATATGCATGCAAAGAAGGACTGGGAGGAGTCCTCAGTCAGAATGGATTCGTAATATGTTATGAATCCAGAAAGTTGAAAGAGACCGAAAGGAACGATGCAACTCATGATTTGGAGTTGGCATCCATAGTACATGCTCTAAATAAATCGAGACATTACCTCATGGGATGGAGGTTAGAACTGAGAACAGATCACAACGGTTTGAAATATTTGTTTGATCATCCAACCTTGAATGTTAGGCAGAGTAGGTGGCTAGAGTTTTTTTGTGAGTACGATTTTGATATCAAGCATATCAAAAGGAAGAAAAACAAAGTGGTTGATGCAATCAACAGAAGAGTACATGAATTACATGCTACAACATTAGCATGTACCGAGATGATATAAAGGGAAGAATTTCAGAGGCTGCAAATACAGATTTGCAGTACAAGGATTTGGTAGAAAAGATATAGCAAGGTAAGATGCCACAAAAAGTGGAGAATTATAAGTTGGAAGCTGACAGAATAATTATGTACAAGAACATAGTTTATGTACCTAATGTCCAGGACTTGAAACTTATGATTTTGCATGAAATACATAATGTACCTTATGTTGGGTACCCTGGATATCAGAAAACTATGGAAATATTCAAGAGCCATTACTTTTGGCCAAGTATGAAGAAAGAGATTGTTGAATACATCGCTAGATGAATGGACTGCTAGGAGATTAAAGTTGAGCACAGGCCCCCAGCAGGGTTGTTGCAACCTTTACCCATTTTTGAGTGGAAGTGGGAGGTAGTGACAATGGATTTCATCACGGGATTTCCCATAACAAGAAAGAAACATCATTCAATCATGGTGGTGGTGGACAAGCTTATGAAAGCTTCCCATTTTATTCCACTAAAGACTACTCACAAGGGAGTGAATGTTGCTAATATTTTTGTGAGGAAAGTAGCACGATTGCATGGAATTCCCAAGACAATTGTGTCTGACAGGGATCTGAAATTTACCTCAAATTTTTGGAAAGGGTTATTCAATGGGTTCATAATGAATCTGAACTTCATTACAGCCTATCATCCTAAGTCTAATGGGTAGACAAAGAGGGATAATCGAGTAATAGAAGACATACTAAGGATGTATGTGATGGAAAAACCATAGAAATGGGAAGACTACCTACATTTGGTAGAATTTGCCTACAACAATGGGTATCAGGCATCGTTGAAAATGAGCCCATTTGAAAGACTTTATGGTAGAAAGTGCAATACTATAGTGATCTGGGATAATCCAGTTGATAGGGTAGTAGTTGGGCTAGAGTTTCTCAAGGAAATGGAAGAACATATGCTAAAAATTAAGCAGAATTTGAAAGCTGCCCAAGACAGGCAGAAAAGTTATGCTGATAAAAACAAAAACCACAGAGAGTTTAAAGTGGGTGACCATGTTTTCCTGGAAGTAAAATCCAATAGAAGTTCCCTGAAGCTGGGAAACTGCACCAAGTTGGTAGCCAGATTTTGTGGGCCATTTGAAATCCTAGAAAGGATTGGGCCAGTTGCATATATTCTTGCATTACTTGCATCCATGACTTTACATAATGTGTTCCATGTTTCATTGTTTAAGAAATATATACCTGATGTTAATCATGTAATTGATTGGAATGTGATTCAATTCAAGCAAGAAGGTGTCATGTAAGTGCATCTTGTGCGCATATTGGACCGAAAAAGAAAAAAACTCTAGAATTGAGGCATAGGGCTTGTAAAGGTCCAGTGCATCTGGTATTGTCCTGAGGACATGACATAGGAGCATGAGGATGTTATGCGGGCAAAATACCCACATATTTTTGAAGATTTGGAAAATCTTGTTGATGTTGTGTGAAAGTTGCACTGAGGACAGTGCAAAAATAAGGGGAGGGGATTGTAATATCCCCAAGGATGATCCCTGTTGTAATCATGTTTATGAATTTTAAATCATGTTTTGTAGGTTGGTGAGCCGATTATTGATAATATTGTAGGCTTAGGTGTTTATTAGGTCGGAGAGCCTAAGTGTTAAAGGCCAGGAGCTTGGTTTTGTATATGTAATATGCAGAAAATTAATAAAGATTGAACATCACTGTGTGCAGACTGACCACGAAGAAAGAGTGATGGGGGACTAAGATTCCATAAGGTGGGTAAGGGAAAGGGGGCTATAAGGTTGGAAAGAGGGGCTAAGCTTAGGGGCTTAAGTCCTTGAGAATAATATTTTATTATTATTCTAAAGTTGTGTGACAAAACATTTTTTTATCCTAAGTCCTGGGAGAGGCAACGCATTTAGCTCAAACGTGTGCAAAAGGGAATGCATGTAGCTCCAAGAAGACAAGTGTCGACCTAGGCACATGCAGTTAAAAGATGAAGCATTATCTGATTTGGGGGTTGGTTCTCTATCCTTGCATCCATCTGTCTGAACCGTGTTGCTATGCATCTGATCTCTGTGTGGATTCCTTGTCATGTAGCTTTGAAACTAGTGTTACCTAAACCATGTCGTGTCTTAGTGGCCCATTGTCATTTTCTACCATCTGAACCGCTTGAGTTTGTGGTCGACCTCTGCGTTGATTGAGCCGTGTCACAAACCCGTGGATTGAGTCGTGTCACATGTGTTTCCTCAGTGGAATTGACCAGTAGTTGTTGATGTTATCCTGAACTTGCGAGAATTGAGTTGGAAATTGGTCAAAGAACCTGGTTGTCATGCTTGTGGTAGAAGAGGTAGGTTGTCAGGCCTATGAGCATCTCTCTTCAGGTGAGAGAGTTTGTTGGGAAGTGGTTTTCTCCCAGAGTGAGTCCAGCACCAACTACGAAGCTCTGAGAATTCCTAATCCATCCTGTTGCTAAGACCTAGAGTGGGAGGTGAAGCACCGATGGACTATGCTTGTGAAGGTGTATACTCCTGGGTGGAATAGGCATGTGGGTAATGAGATTCCATGAGTAGTAGGCATAAGAAGTCTCCTAGATAGAATCCTTTTGGATGGTCTATGCAGTTTTCCTATAACCTCATCCTAGTCTAGGATTAACTTGCCCTCGGTGGAGCTCGGTCCCAACTCAGGGGTGACCCACTACTGAGCATGATGAGAAGTGTGGTCTAATGATGGGAGGTTTTTGGAAGGTATGCACATGGTTGGTGGAGATACTACAGTTTCAAAGATAAGTATATGCATGTGTTTAATCTCAATTAAAATGCATGTATGTGATGCTTAAAATATTATCATGTATTATGTTGCAATGATATTTATTGTTAATTCCATTATTTATGTATACTAGAAATAATACTGTGATTACTTTGTATTGTTGGTTAAATTTCATTAAGTCTATTAATTAGATTTAATATGCATGTTATATATAAGTATGAGATTGTTTCTGCATAGTAGCGTTGCTCGACCATGGGGTTGATGGTCGGGGACGTTACAACCAAATTCCGGCCAAGTGAGCCAAAAGAACCAAAGGAAGGGGAACACCTCTTTCACTCATAGATGTGGGTAAAAGGGGATCTAATTCACTTCATTGTCAATAGTGGTAGTCACAAGAAACTGATTTCAGCAAAGGTTGTCAAGCAGTTGGACCTGCCAATGAGACCACACCCACAACCCTACATCAACGGATGGCTTCCCAAAGGAAGAGATATTTGTGTCAACCAAAAGTGTCATCTTCCCTGCGACATCAATCTTTTCAAATATTAGGTACTATGTGATATTCCTCCACTTTAAGTTTGTGATGTTCTTTTAGGACAACCATATTTGTGGAAGTGTCATGTTGTGTATGAGTCTAAACCCTGCATTTCTATTATTACTTTGGGTTGACAATTGTAGAGTATACTAGAGGTAGCGCCGCCTACTTCTATTTCTTTAATATCTACTAAGAAATGCAGTAACATCATCTCACATACCGAGAATTTTGTCTTCTTTTTTATCTATGCTCATAGTAAGTAGAAGGTTTCCACCACATCCATGGCCTCTACATAGAGCCTCTCTTTGCAACATAAGAAAGTGGACAAGATCGTGGAAGAATACAGAGACATATTCTCCTCACCTATAGGGTTACCGACACACTGCCAAGTCAAGCATCCAATTGATCTAACCCCCGATGCACCACTACTTAATGAACCAATCTGTCATCGCTCGTTGATAGAAAATGATGAAATTAAGCATCAAATCCAAGAGCTTCTTCCAAAGGGGCACATCAGACCCAACTCCTTCCCTTGCGGAAGCCCGATTGTACTGGTGCAGAAGAAGGATGTGACTTGGTGAATCTACATTGATCACATAGCCTTAAACAAAATCATAGTCAGGAACCGGTACCCCATCCCTAGAATTGATGACCTTCTTGACCAAATCAAAGGGGCCAATTTATTTAGCAAGATTGACCTAAACTATGTCTACCACCAGGTTCCCATCAATCCAACTGATGTATGGAATACAACCTTCAAATCTAAATAAGGTCTCTTCAAATTTCTCATCATGCCCTTTGGATTAACAAATGTACCAACCACTTTCATGAGGTTGATGGATGATGTATTGAGACCTTTCACCAACTCTTTTGTGGTGGTATATTTGGATGACATCCTCATCTTCAGTAGAACATGGGAGGAACACATGCGACATATTAAACTATATCCCAACTTGGAAAAAATTTCTTTTGGCATGAACAAGTCCAATACTTGGGATAAATTGTTGATGAGCATGGGGTACATGTTGATCCAACTAAGATCCAAGTCATCTATGACTAGACAACCTTGACCACATTGATCGAGCTTCATATCTTCTTGGGACTATCCAAATTCTACCGACGGTTTGTGTTGGGATTCTCCCATATTGCATGGGACCTGAGCCAGGTGACCAAGGGAGGTGGTAGGGACAATTTCGTGTGGGGGAAGGGGCAGAAATGAGCATTCGATGATCTAAAGCATCACTTGTGCTCAGCTCCAGTACTCTCCTTTCCTGATCTACAACAACTGTTCGAGATTGAGACTGATGCATATGAATATGCGGTGGGTGCAGTTCTCACTTAGCATGGGCATCTGGTGGTATACCATAGTGAGACACTCTTTGACACTATCCAGAAATACCCCACCTATGACAAGGAAATGTACTCCATTGTACAAGCCTATCATTAATGAAAACATTACATTTTAGGAAATGAGACAATCATACACATTGATCATAAGCCTCTATAGTTCATACAAAAAAAGGGGAAATTGCAGAATGACCTCCATCAGAAGTGGACCACCTACCTGCAACCACTATCACATATGACCAAATTTCTCATGGTTTTTCGTTGGTATTGCCACACTTATCCGTCGTAATTTCCATGAAAGCAAAGAATATTTTGCGTTGCTATTTTTTCGTCGCTATATCCATGAACCAGGTCTTCATGGAAACAACAACGAAATATTCCCTCCATGTGTCATCACCATCAAGATAGGTTTACCTTATAAATCATCGCAATACAGATGAAACTTTGTCGCAACAGGGACGCAAAACTGTGCTAATGTAAAAAAAACAGTGGAAAGTTGCGACACAAAAGCGTGGCAATAGTGACGAAAATTGATGAGAGAGACAAAACTTATGACGCACATGCTATATGTGTGACACAAAACCATTGCAAGTGCAACAAACTGTGGAAAGTTGCGATGTAAAAGCGTGGCAATAGTGACGAAAATTAATGGCAGAGACAAAACTTAGGATGCAAATGCTATATGTGTGACGCAAAACCGTTGCAAAGTGCGACGAACTGTGGAAAGTTGTGACGCAAAAGCATGGCAATAGCGACAAAAATTGATGGTAGAGACAAAACTTATGATGCAAATGCTATATGTGTGACACAAAACCATTGCAAAATACAACGAACTTTCGTCACTATTGCCATGCTTGTTCCAAAAAAACATTTGCCTTCCGATGCTTCCTTTAAGTTTAAAAAAAAAAAACTACATGAGATATGAATATGGTATACCATATTACATTTCTTATCATTTATTTCTCTAGCAATATCTTTATGTGCTTTTGCAAAGGATCAATTTTGATAGTGAACTTTAGCTACCATTGACATTAATATAAACCAAAAGTGCACCATGTTCTAGGTTCAACATGCATTTATTTACTTGTACAATGAATTATCAATATTAATTAATTATAACATGCAAATGTGGCATGTTAGCTCCTCCATGTTTTAGTAGAGAGTGACTCCACTTTCTCAACAAGATGCAAGAAGTTCTTTTTATTAGGATAGTGATTTGTCATGAGTGGGATGGTGACCTTGGAATTCAACAAGATAGGAAGTAATTCATTGATGAAAAGTGTAGCAAGTGTGTAGGTCCACTAGTGTATGGATAATATCTGCTAAGTGGCAGACTTAAACTTCCTCTTCCAGAATAGATGGCTCATATAGCTTGAGATGATTGACATAAATGATATTATGGATGTCTAGCAAGGAAGGGAAATAATAATGACAACCATTGTCATTAATATATTGAACAACAATATAGGGACAATAGCAAATAGGCTTGAGTTTTTTATGATGCTACCCCTTAAAACATTGTTTGTCCATATACAACCAAAGTCAGTCACCAATTTGATACTAGACAAAGCCTTGATGGTGATCCTAGAGGGATTTATAATGAACTAGGGAGGATTGAAGGGAATTAGTAGCCAAAGAATGAATGCTAAATAATTTATGAACAAAGGATATTCTATACATTTTACCTCGCCTTATAGGAACTTCTATCCATAAGATGCGAATAATAACAAGATGCAGAGAATGAGCAATGCAAGAAATTATATAGGGGTAATATGAGGGTCTTTACAATGTAGGCCAATACATTGTTGTTGTGAGGGAATCCTCCATCAAGTAGGCCTATATATCCCATGGTACATGTGAAGACCCCTATGCCTTGAGAATTAGTGTATGGTAAAACTACAAAGTCTGCCATGTGGGTTAGTGTAATGTTAGGCAAGTAGAAGACAAATGAGAAAGAAAGATTGGTAGACAAACATTGCATGTTAAACACACAATTTTGACATGGGGGAACAAGTGAATTTAATCACATCATAAGAATGATAGAAACTAAACTATGAAATGTAAATAATGAAATAAAAAAAAATAATCCTAACTATCATGTAAATGATGCAATGGACAAATTAGGAGAGTAGAGATGAGCAATTTCTAATTACTATATTAATGGAACAATAACTAGAACATGTAAGTAAACCATGAGTGATTCTAACAATAATAATAACATCTCAACTATAAAATCATTGATAAGATTAAGAGTGACAATGAGATACTTGCACTTACTTATACGTGAGGTAGGATGTTGTACGAAGATGTTTAGCTAGATACCTACATCACAGAGGTTGGCATATTACCACAAGTGAGGTAGGATTAGCAACATAATCTCTTATGGAAATGATGGAGGATAGATGAAAAGGTAAATATGGGAGGTTGTGGTGTTAGGGTAGTTCTAACAAAGCCAAGAGAAAGAAGTTGATGGCATTGGCATGACATTGGAAAAAGGCATGAGTTGACATAAACTGACTAAGAGTGAACATGAGTGAGAGAGGAAACACACTCTAATATAGGGTTATCACAATAATAAATGTGACATATGGAAACTTGGATTTAAAGTGAGTGTAACAAATGACATACATTGTTCTAGGATTAGTGTAGTCATTAAGGCGCCATACACTAGTCAAGGACATAGCATGAGTCCCATGTGACATACGATAATATGGAGAGTGTGATCATAATAGGCATCACAAACTAGTAATATAGAGTCATCAAAAGCACAAAAAAAACACATGATATCCTAGATTTAGTGCATTAATGTGAGGTGACATACATCAATGGGGTATTTTATGCAAGCGTAGGAGGCAGCATGCATCAACCTAAATTCAATGCAAGCATAGAGGTGAAAAATACCAATGGTATACTAGTGGAGGAGAGAGGATCAAGGGAATATATGATGTCACCATTGGGAGGGGCTCCATAGTTGCAAGCTATGGAATGTGACCATTAAGGGGGACATCTTGGAAAAGTGACCAAAGAAGTGATAGTTTATCCTAACTAGGTAGAGGTTATCTTAAGTAGGGTATTTCTTGAGATAATGACCTAGAAGGGACCCATCGATATTATGACCAAATAAAAATGGATAAAAAGGGGTGTAAGGGAGAAGAGCTAAGGAGGAGAGGCAATACTTTACCCAAGCATTTGAAGGACTAGGAAAAGAGGAAGAGGATGTAGGAGAGCATGGAACACTAGGAGAGGAATAAGACAAGGGAAGAACTAGGTAATATTGGGTGCTACCAGGTAAGAAGTGGCTAGAGTTGATAATGGGAAGTCTAAGCTAGCCCAAAAAAACTCCCAATAGGATCAAGGCTTCATTCAGCTTGATAAAAGTGTGTTAAGACATGGGACCTTTTTAATGTTAGAAAATTTTGATTTTGACAACTAATGGAAAGATAAGGAAAAGAGAAGGCATAGAAGAACAAGGGGATACCTCATTGTTGTATCTAGGGAGAGGAGAAGGGAAAGAAATTATGGAAGTAGGTATAATAGATCATATATGTATTTTGTTAATTGGTGTGTGGTAGAAAAAACAAATATTGAGTTAAAAATCATTGGGGAGGTTTGGGATTTAGAATGAGAATAGAAGAGTGAGAGTGCATCCAGGTAGAAGGATGAGAATGTATTATTTAGAGAGTTTGGAAGAGGGATAGTGCAACCATATGAGATGAGATGGATTGATGTGATGTAAAAGTGAGAGAGAAAGGTATTTATGTATTATGTTTTGTTGGGTCTTAAAATTATAAGGAAGAGGTATTGCAAGAGGTGAGCTCATAGTTTTTGTCATCTTTATAGAGATGATAAGTATTGCAATGAGCATATTATATTTATATATTTGATAAGCATTGCAATGAGCATATTATAAATAATTCTAATTATTTTTTGATTGGGTAGAAGGATGAAGGTATCATTTGGAATGTGTGGAAGAGAGAAAGTGAAACCATATGAAATGGTTGGATGTGAGTTACAATTAAGAGAGAAAGATATTTATGTAGGATGTCTTGTTCACATCATTGCATAGAAAGGGTATTTCAATAAAGATGAGTTCGTAGTTTTTGTTATCTTTAGAAAGTTGATAGTTATTTCAATGGACATCTTATAAATCATTTCATTGTTGTTAATATGATATGTTCAAGAGTATATTAGAGTAATCAAGGGGAGATACATAACATTCAACATTCTCTTGAAAAATCCCTATGACAAGGGTGACTCCACAATGTTTATTAATGAGAAGATGAGTTCCGTCTGTTAGAATATAGAAGATGGTGTGCTTGTTTTACCATTGACGATACCCTCGTCTCCCAACCACAGGTCGAAGCCTCCCTCCGAGCACCTTAACCTTGACCTAAGAATTCCTCCGGAAGCAAACCCTAGGCCATATAGCCAAACAAAGAGTAGTGCATCAATCCCCAAGGATAGCGCATCACAAAAGACTGATTAGATGTTCCAAACCCTAGCCAAGAGATATCCAAGCCAATACTGAAACTAGCTGTTGCTGCAACTGTAGCTGCAACCCTTCTCCAAACCTACGCACCAGACTGCAACTGCAGTGCGTACCAACTGGGAAACTGCCGCACAGAACTGGCTCTGTCTGCAACTGCTGAGATGCTACAAAAGAGAACTGTCTCCCTATATTTATAGTAATCCTGCTAGTTTGTTGGGGCCAACTTCTCCTTCTGGGTATGTGTTTGTTCAGTATATTATTATTATTTCTGGTCGACTTCTTCTCTTGGAGGTTAATAGCCTAATATAAATTATATTCTTGAGCCGACAAGGCTTCTAGGATTATTATCCAATTCATTAGGGTTTCTCTTACTTCCCGGAGTCTTCTATTCTCGTCAGGTTCACATGTAGAGGTAAATACCTCCCGCATCTACCATAATATTAACACCGTCCTATTGTACAAATCCCCAATGATAAGGAGAGGGGTTAGGAGTGATGGAAAATGTGATTATTTTTTAAGAACCAAATATCAATATAGAATAGAAAATCTTCAGAAAAAGTACTCAACGCCTTGAAAAAGAGATAATTTCAGATAATAAGCCTCTTCGAGGGGGCAACCTCCTTTTACCCCACTTAAATGTTCAAGTACAAGATGATTCAAAGTACAAATGTCTCCTTGGTATATATAGGAGACTAGGAGGTATAATTACAACTAATGGCCTAAAGCCAACATAAATAAAATAACATTACTAATCTAATATGGCCCAATTAAGGGGTAATGAGCCAATATTAGGGCTTAACTTGCCCCTCCCCTTTAGACAAGTGTTGTCTACAATGCTTGAGTAACTATGGATGCTTCTATATAAAACACTCATCTTCCCAAGTGGAATCTTCAGCCGGTAGTTTCCTCCATTTAATGAGATACTCTGAAATGGATCTATTCCTCAGTTGGC
>SNQJ01S0011136.1:64426-74575 GCA_010110895.2 Picea sitchensis
ACATGTTTCGGATCTCCGTGATGTTTACATGTGATGATATTTTGTTATGTTTTGATGATGTCTAATATATATGATGTGATAGATGTTGGATGATTTACGTATGTGTGATGATGTCTTGATGTGATAAATGCCAATATAACACTAGGTTAGCCATGTTATATGGTATTTGATTAAATTTTCGTGGAATATGTCTAAATGTAATTGAATCAAAATTTCGAGATAAGAGTCTAACTTGTAGGTATTTGTGAAAGAGGCAAGGATCACAAACACAATATACGTATTTAAGTTGCAGGGTGACAAGATGGGAATCTAATAAGATGCTATGGTGACGAATGTGGCGGTGACTAGCCTCAGCAAGGAGGCCAATGACAGTTGTGTATTCTGCTTGGTTTTTGGTTGTTGAGCCCAAACATATGCCACTAGAGTGGAGCAATTCGTGTGAGGGGGTGTAGATGGCCCAAGCGGTCGAAGTGAGATTTTGTGTCCAGCGGCTAGCTCCGTCAACGTAATTGATGTGGTAGGCCGATGGAGGAGACATATGTCAATAACATGAATGGTAGATCAAACATGAGGAGTGGAGGCAAAAAAAGGAAGACTAAAAAATCTACAAATGTGTACGAAGAAAAATCCTAGTGTAGAATGACTACGCTCAGGCGTAAAACTTCTTTAAGTACAACCCGTTGATGGGTTCTTTGAGAGGATAGCCTTCTGGAGAGGCTAGGATGTATGTGCCTTTAGTGAGGCAGTGTTGTACGATGTAGGGTCCATGCCATAATGACTTGAATTTCCCATGACCGACATTATCATGAGCAATATCTTAGGCTAAGATGAGATCTCCTTCATTAAATGAGAGAAGGTTGACATGGCGGTCAAAGGTGGCCTTCGACCGTTTCTTAGTTGCCTCATTATTCTGTAAGGAATATCGACGCTCTTCATCGAGCAACTCTAAGTGAAGCAAGCGCTGCTCCATTGGAGCAGTGTCAGGTAATATCTCAATGGCGATGCGCAACGTGGGAATTTCGCACTCGATGCAGAGGGTGGCTTCAATCCCATGGATGAGATGAAATGGTGTAAAAACAGTGGCAGTTTTGACTATCATTCGATAATCCCATAATGTTGAAAACAACAATGATGCTAGTTGGTCTTATGTTTGTTGACAGTGCGTTGCAACATGGTTTTGAGAACTTTGTTAATAGCCTCGACCTGTTCGTTGGACTAAGGGTAGTATGGGAAGGGAAAATCATGGGAGAAGCCTAACCTTGAGGATAGTTCGATGAAGATATCGTTCTCAAAGTGTTTACCATGATCAGAGACTGACTATAGTGGAAATCCAAAGTGGGTAATGACGTGGCTGAAGAAAACACGCGTTGTTGTGTCAGCAGTATTGTTGAAGGTAGGCATGGCTTCGACCCATTTGGTAAAGTAATCAACTACCATGACAATGTACTTATTTCCATTACTATATGGAGGGTTGCAAGTCATGAAGTCTATGCCCCATTTGGAGAAGGGGCCGACAATGATGACTAGATGTAGAAGAGCATATGGCGCTTGAGATTTGTTTGATAAAGCTATCATTTGTTGCATCGCTTGACAGCATCGATGAAATCATGAAACAATGTGGGACAAAAGTATCTAACTCGAATGATTTTTTGGGCAGTGGACATGCCTGAAAGGTGGCCACCGCAAGCACCACTATGTCAATCGTTCAAGACTCGATCTACTTCATCAATGGTCAAACATCGACAAAGGATGGTGTCGACCCAATGTCAATACAAAACATCACCAATGAGGAGGTGTTGAGGGGCCTGATGGAGAAGGCATCAAATATCATATCGTGAGAGATGATACCCAAAAAAATTTGTCCGATGGTAGATGAGAAGGTTTCCATACCAAGGGTCATCCGAGGGGATGTAGAAGAGGTATTTGTTGGGAAAATCTGTATTGACAAGTGAATATTTGGCATCTGAGGGAAACACTGTGATGAGTTCGGAGAGAACACGTTCTTTCTTCCTTTTGGGAGTTGAAAAATCTAGGTCATATTCCTGAAGGATGACGATCCATTGGGAAAATTTACCATTAATCTGTCATCGACTAAGAAAGTACTGCATGGTTTTGGAATCTACCACGACTTTGGTAGTGCAAAGAAAGATATAATGATGCAGTTTTTGGACTGTGAGGGCGATTTTCTCATCATGATTGTATTTCAGGGGTGGTCCTAAGATATTTTTACTAATGTAGTAAATAACATGCTCACGACCATCATCCCCTAGTTGGAGAAGGACTCCTGCTACTGAGACGGCTGAGGCTGACAAGTAGAGGATATAATGGAGATTTTGTTGGGAGGACTAATCAAAGCGGAATTTGATAACACCTCTTTTAAATCATCAAAAGAGGTTTGGGCATGTTCATCCCATTGAAATGGGATATCATGATGTAGTAAGCGAAGGAAACCATGTGCGCGAGTGGTGTAATCTGGGACAAAGTGTCGTAAAAAGTTGGCTTTGCCTTGTAATCTCTGCAATTGGCACAACTTCCTAGGTGGTGGAATTTCTGTGATAGCTTGGACCTTGAGGGGGTCCACTATGATGTCATGTTGGGAGAATATGAACCCAAGGAGGCGTTCAACGGTGACGCAAAATACACATTTGAGAGGTTTCAAGAAGATATTGTATTGGGAACATCGTCAAAAGACAACTCGTAATTCATCTAAATTTTGAGTTCATTTCTTTGATAGAGCGGTGAGGTTGTCCAAGTAAGCGAGGATGATGTGAGAAAGATAGTGGAAAACATAATTCATGGCCCGTTGGAACGTAGCACCTGCATTTTTTATTCCAAAAGGCATGACAAGATAATCAAAAGTACCCCATGGGGTGGTAAATGCGGTTTTATACTGATTTGTTGGATGGATTTGGATTTGATTGTAGCCGAAGAACCCATCCATGAAGGACAAGGCCTCATGGATGGAACATTCATCAATAATTTGGTCGATGAAAGGGGTGGGGAAGTTGTCCTTGGGACAAGCATGGTTGAGATCACAAAATTCAGTGCAGACGTGAATAGTGCCTTGTTTTTTGTTAACGGGGACGAGGTTGGAAACCCATGAGGTAGATGCGATGGGGTATATGAACTAGAAAACACATAAATTTTAAATTTTTTCTTTGATAGCCATGACTTTGGATGGGTGAAGTGGGAATTTCTTTTGATGGACTAGGGTGACATCGGGCCATGTGTCGATGTGATGTTCAATGATAGAAGGATTGAGGTTGGGCATGTCTATATATGACCAGGAAAAAATATCTCGGTATTCCTAAAAGAGAGCTTTCTAAGATGTGATTTCCTCAAGGGAGCATGCAGCACCAATGGTGATTTCCTCTATGATTTCTGGTTTGATGGAAATGTCAATTTTGACAATGGGGGAAATGTTGGCCATGTTGCCTTCTTCAAAAGAGTCGAGGGTAGGGATAGGGTTATTGAACCAATCTATATGACCTAAAGGAATAAAATCCTTGGTTTCGATTTCACATATGGATGCTTGACTATGAAGGTCAAAGGCTTCCCTTGAGATAAAAAACGCTTTGTGATGGAGTGCATTCCATGGGAAATCAGGGGTAGTGAGTTCCTCCAGGATTTCTTTGTTGTAGTGGAAATTGCAAGAATATAGTGGATCTGGGGTGGTAACATTGGTGATTGTCATCGGGAGATTGTATTTAAGAGGTGAATATGTAAATGGGGTATCGCAACTATGGTGTGATGGAGTGCATGAAATAAACCAAATGTCCAGACACTGTGTGTTGTGAACTGTGGTAGGGGATAAGATTTCCTGGGGGAAATGAACCGGAGAATTGGGAGGATTTGGAGGAAGATACTCAGACAGTCTATCCATGAACCATGGAGGAGTGCGAAGTGACTCGGGTTCAGGTGAGGTGATGTGCACATTATCTGGAGGAGGGATAGGGGGGATTAATTGTGTCACAGGAGGTGAGATGGTCGGAGGATTTTGAATAAGGGTTATCTGACGACGCCTGTATTCAATGATCAAAGGACATCAATACATGAAATGATCAAGTGAGTCACAAAGAGAGAAAGGACATCTCATTTGTTCATTGACTAAGGTTGAGACATAATGTATGTCGGTTACATGGGTACCTGAAGGTGTTGGTGGAGAGGGCTCTTGCTGAAATGTTTTGCATACTGTCATCAGCATATGGCGAAAATGAGGTAGAGCTGGGAAATGATTGGTATAGTGGCCATACTCTGAACAAATGGCACATGCAAATTTGGTTCGCAGCTCTTTACTGTCTGTAGTAGGGGATGTTGTGGTAGTACTAGGTGTTCTTGGTGAAGCAATGAGCGATGTAGTTGCTCGAGGGAGTTGGATCAGATTGCGTAACTCAGGGAGAGAAGGACAATGATTAGTGGGGTGTCCCTCTCTCTCCCAGATTACACAAGGAGGTTGAACTCAAGGGGGAAGTGGAGTGGTGGGATCTTTCTTCTTCCTTCTTCCCCCAATCATAGCAGTGGTACTTGCGATTGGGGGTGAGGGTGGTGTAGTCAAATTTAGTACTAGAATTTGCATTGGGATTCCCTCTAATTGGGGAGGGAGGGATGGTTGAGGAACCATCGCGGGTGGATGTAGATACCATAACGGAATGGCGAGCACCATGTTGGGAAGGGTAAGCGTTGCACCTACCTGAAAATATCGTACTCCTGATGAGGGGTAGAAGAATGGAATTTGAGTAATGGCTTGGGGGATTGTTTCCAAACCGATATTTTCCCTTGGGGAAGGGTGAAATTGGGGATAAGTGATGTCACGGGGTTCTCAGGTAATTCCTAAGGTAGAATGTCTTCAACGGTTGTGACGTTGAGGGGTGAAGAAGCCTCGGTGGGAGCAACGGTATATCCAGTTTCAGTTCTATCTGAAGATATGACACACACTTGTGTTGAGGGGTGTATGAGCGGTGGTGCTCCATGGTATTTCCTTAACAAGGATGGGTCCTTGAAAATTCTGGGGGCCATCTCCAGCAGTGGATATGCGTCGGGACTCGTGTGAACAAGAGGTAAGATGTTATCAATGTTGGAGGAGTGGTTAGGTTCGTAATGTGAAACTTGTTCGATGGTGATGATCTTCCCGTTGTGGGGGAACATCATTGTTTGAAACACAGAAGAGGCATGTACATGTATCTATGTCCAAACAAGATGTTGTAATCGAGTGGGGTGTTGGTAACCTTAATGTTGATAGGAATGGTTTTTCTCTCGATTTCAATGGGGACATTTTGAAAGAGCCCTTCATGGGAGGATGGTCGACCATCATAAGCTCTTAAAGTGATGGTGGATGGTATTATCTCAAGGGAGACAAGTTTCTGCCATACAATTCTGGACATGATGCATGTGGATGCACCTTCATCAATGATACATTGATGAACTGTGATGTTCCTAATCTTGACTGGTATCTGGAAAGCTACCAAAGCGAGGAGACGAGGTTCCCCAAAATCTATATCAAATGTGATGAGTCTAGTATTAGCTAGGTCGACCACTCCCAAGGTGGACAGTAAGGATTTTCGTTGAGTTGGACAGGTTTGGATGACCTCCAATACTGACATGGATGCAGGAGATTGCACCAAGTCATCGACCAAACTGTAATTGTGTGCTTCCCTAGCCTGAGGGTTGTTGACATTCCATCATAATTGGATGTGAGCGATACAAATGGCGGGTTCAGTTTTAGGGCATGGAATCATCAAGGGTGGTCTGGTTGTATCCAGAGCTTATTTTGAAGTGGTGGGAGTAGATTTAGGGGGCTTGTTGTATTTACAACCGTGCGTTTTCATAATAATTTATTCTTCTCTAGTGAGGAGTATATTGAGATTCGTTGGGTTTCTAGGGTTTTGATACTATCCCATTTGTGGTGGGGCAGGGTGTACCTCCTATTGGGTATTCATCACACCTTGATGTGGAATAGGGTTTTGCAACACAACTGGGGGTTGTTTTTTCAAATACTATTGTGGGGCCTATTGAGCAGTAGGTGGTGTTGGAGGACGTGGCGTGTTCATGGAGTCTTTCATATATTTGAAGTCATCAATTTGGGGGAAATGGTGAGTGTAATGTCCATTCTCACCGAAAAGGGCACAAGGGAAGTTTGTCTAGAGTTTTTTATTGTTTTCCCTCCCTTGGCATTTATTATTATTGTCCCCTTAGGGGTTGTGGTTACCCTGGTTCTAGTTTCCCCCAGTCAATTGGTTTTTTGGGGGGTTATTTCCTCCTGGGCTTGGGTTATTATTGTTTCATTTTTTCCTTTATTTTTGGCATCATTCAGCTGATGGGCTAGATTTTCCATATTCAACTATTCAAAAGCCTGAAATTGTTGAATGGGAGAGGGTTGAACAAAGTTAATGTCGGCGTGTGGTTGTCCTTATGGAGGAGCAACTAGCTGTGGAGGACTAGGAAATGGATAATACAGATTGTTTTGTGGAAACGATCTGTAGGGTGCATAGGAAGGTGTAGCGCTTTCACTAGTGCTTGGGTTATAATATGAGGTGGAAGGGGCATTGGAACTTGGTGGAAAAGTTGGGTGCATGATGGGTGTCGGTAGGGGTACACTCATGGGTGGAGGGGGCACCACAGGATATGGATGTTGGTAAGGGGGAGGAGGGTAGTAATATGGCCCTCCATATATCAATGGATATTGAGATGTACCATACAATGGTGGTGGTTGGATATATGGATTGTGGTGTTTTTTGGTACCAATCAATTCATCTGCCTCGTGAGACATTCCAGGTTTGTCGTGGTCGAATGGTACGGGTCTCGGTGCATCGGGTATTACTGTGTATAAGTAATTTGACTGAGCATAAATGAGGTCATATTGTTGAGCCTTTCTAATGGCTTCCTCCTCGGTTTGGGGGAACATAAATTCCACATCTTTGGCAAGGATAGAGATGAGTGATTTGAGAAACCAATCGAGACGTTGTTCTTTGGTGGTTTCTGCTTTGCATAAACTATGTCGTCGACGCCATTCATGAAAGTGGTCAGTGATATGTGTAGATGAGGTTTGTTTGCACTCAAAGATCATTTCTAGACCAGTGTCATGACGAACTCGTATTTGAAAGAAGGCCAAGGATTTAAAAGTCTCATGGGACCCTGATTTTTCTCCCACATACCATTTGGTTGATGGACCAGTGAGTGTGCGTTGAAATAAACTTAAGAGGATCGATTCGTCCATGATGTTGTTTGAAGAGCACCATAAGTGGAAGGTCATGACGTGGTTGGCGGGATCTTCCCCTGATTTTCCTTCAAACTTGGGAATGTTTGAAGGTAGTTTGGTAGGAATATTGGTCCATGTGGGGTCATGCAATATAGGTTCATTCATGAGTTTACTCAAATCAGGGATATTGAGGGACGCCAAATATGACATGGGGGGTAGAAATGGAGGATTATTTCCAGCCATAGTGTGATTAGGTTGTGTACCTAACCCGTGGGGGGGGTTTGGTGGGGTTGTACTTCTCCCTTGAGAAGAATTTTCCCCCCAACTTCCTTGTGAAGGAGAGCTAGTGGATGGTTGGCCTTGGGAATTGGACCCAAGTAAAGTGGACCCAATTAAAGTTGATCCAAAAATAGTATCACTCACAGGGGTGTGATATGGTTGAGTTTGTGAGTTGCCAAGACTAGGAACTCCTCCTAGGATAAGAGGGAGATTTTGCAAGCGTCTGGAATGATGAAGATTCTGTGGGTCATCTATGATGTCTGACTAGCAAAGTTAATGTGTGAAAATCGTGATGAGAGAAATAAATGAACAAGAGACTTGTATAATTTGGATCTTCACAATATATCTCAAAATTGCATGTAATCAAATGAGAATCATCCATAAATAAAAAATAAGCATACATGTGAGCAGGTGTATTTTGTCTGCGTGGGAGAACAAAGAAAACGAATGCTCATGTCCTAAAATTACGTAACGTCCTTCCTCTCAAATAGAACCGGACCTTCCAATAGCACTCAACAGTGGGCTCTGAAGCCACCGGAAGAGAAACTAGTGAAGGATGAAACAATCAGTTATAATGAGGGGTAGAGGGTGCATATCCTGGAAGAGCTAGAGATATTTCCCAATAGCCACACAAAATATGATCAAGGTGCAATTGCAGCCCACAATTTCCACCTGGGTAGATGCCCTAAATTTGGCCACTAGGTACCTCGGTCAAAGTGCGGCATTTAGATTTTCGGCCTCAGAAATGGGTCACGCGTTGGATCCCTTCCAAGATTTGGGTGACTCAAGGCGAGATGCATATAACAACCAGAGCTCAGCCTTCGACCCTTCATGGGTATCTCTCTGCCTTATGGTGTTAAGAATACTTGACTTGGAGGATTTTAAAGTTCCCTATTTTTCAACTTCTAATGTTTGAAGATGCGAGAACCAGATAATGGGGGGTTATTTGGATGCCTACCCCCGAAATCCTACCTAGACTAAAAATTTATTTTGGAACCTCCTGTGGAGGAAAACTTAGTGAGTTTTTTAGAAAAAAAAATTAGATGTGGTTGGTTGAGATATTAGCAGTGTGAACCAATCTCATTTGAATTAAGTGGGTGTGGATAATTTATTCAAGAAATAGTGGGATGATTTAGAATCCCTTTGGAGGAAACCTACATCAACCTCCACAATTCAAGATGAATTTATGTGAGTGAGGAGTGACTTTTTGTGTGAGAAAGTGAACAAATGTGCCAAATTTTTAATAAGTTAGGTGTCAATTTTCAACATGTGGACTTCCTTTGGTCCTTACAAATCTTGATTACCTATCTTGCTATATTTCATTGTTACAACCTTGCAAAATTTTAAAGTCCCTAAAGAACTAGCATGTGGACATATGGGTCCTTACCAATTCTTTAAACTCCTTAATGTGATTCAATCTAAGAAAGCTTTGAAAAAAAATATCCTAGATTGCAATCATGTGGGCATGTATGGGCCTGTTACTTTGATCTTTAAGCTCTCCTAGTGATGTAAACTAAGAAATTAATTTCAAAAACTATCCTAACTTTGCAACATGTGGGAATGTATGGTCCCTTACAATTTTAAGGTGTTTTGAAAAGAAACAAAGAGGATCCCTAGGGGGGCTTTGTCGTCTCCTAAATATTTTGTTAAGGGAGATGAAAAGTCCCCTTAATCACTTTTTTTATTCTCAAGATCGCTCTATGGTGCGAGAGAAGAGCATGGTCAATGATTAAAGTTTGATTTATGGTCCCAATGCAAGTGTTTTTTTACGTGATAGTAAAGTATCTCATCGTAACTTTTACAATCAAAACAAGCCATCCATGTGGAAACTCAAAGCAAAAGAGGAAAAATATGGTTCATTTTTAACCCCCTAAGTGTCTATGTTTTGAATAACCTTTCATGTGGGAAAGGAATCTAAGTGTGGTGCATTTACAAATTGCATAAAAATCAATATTTTAAAGCCTAGGGGCCTTCAAATCTTCACAAAAACTCTTACAATGTTGAAATTTTGGACAGATGCACGGGTTAAGGTTCAGATAGAGGTGTCGAGGGTGCACAATGCGCAAGATGCATAGAGAACAGAAGACCTTTTGGCATACTATGCACATAATGCATAGAGAAAGGAAGTGTTGTGGGCGCACAATTCTCAGAATGCGCGTCTTTGGGCCGAAATACTTGCACATGTTCTGATATGCATTGGGGGGAGGGTATTTTAAATGGAATTCACCTCCTCGAGGCCCAAACTTAGCTCTTGACAGGTAAGGCTAGGTAGGTTATGGTTCCTTCAAGGCAAATGGGTCAAAAATAAGTGCTCAAATAGCCCAAATAGGGAGGAAATTGATACATTAATCCCCAGTATGGTCACCAATCGATTGTGTCATTTTCATCACTTGAGTGAGAAAAATAAGGGAACTTGCAAGTCTAGTTGGGCCTGCTAGACAAGATAGAGGTTAGTGCATGAATTAATCAATCCAAGCACATTAAATAAACAAACAACTAAGGAAATAGCTAAAGAAATAAACTAAAATGCATAAGAAAATTTGAAACAAAATCAATCAACCAAACGACCAATGATTATGCCACCAATGGATAACTATATTAGTTGTAAAACACCGTAGAGAAAGGAGGACTCATGAATCCTCTCTTCCTCCTTGGGAGGCCTCTTGAGTCCCCTA
>SNQJ01S0011136.1:74712-85867 GCA_010110895.2 Picea sitchensis
CTTTGAGGCAATATCCAACTAGTTCTTAGTGTGGACAAGGGGCCCTTTAGGGAACCCTTAGTGTTGGTTCTCCTTATATGAGATATGATCGATGTTCAATGTATTATTACAATGATGATTGTTTCATATATAGAGAACATAAGGTGACCATCCATGAAAGGATGCGTCCCTTGAATAATCGATAACTATTTGTTATTATCATTTACATATTATATAATATATATAATAATCAATAATAATTATATTATTAATTATTGTCTTTAGAGAATGTCTTCCCAATGTTGTCCAAACATCAACACTCCCTCTCAATGAGGGAGACATTCTGTAACATGCCACTCTTGTCTTTGAAGTATACAAACTTCACNCCTAGACTCATGACACTTGTTTGTCAATCTTGGGAGACATCTCTCTCCCACCTGAACCGAGGGAAAACTCCTTTCTGCGGCTCTCCCTCTGAGCCAATTAACTCTCTCTAAGATTATGTTCACTTTGGGTTCACATGTAATGTCATATAGCATCTTGTGTCTTTATCATTCCTTGTGAAATCACCATGACTTGGACAAATATTACACTAGGATCTTTCACCACAAGTACACACCTATGAGTGAATGTCGGCCTACTACTAACTAACATGTGGAAATCACTTCAAGCACCTTGAGTCCATATTATTCCTTGTCGTGATCAAGGAAGGATTGTGTCTAGGCCCATTTATCACAAGTGCACCTTTGTGATAAATGTATCTTATCTCCCTTGGTTTGTAGCCCAATGTAGGAGAAGTTATGCTCGATGCTAAAACATCAACACTCCCTCTTAACTAGGGAGGTATCTTTCCATAGTAATACACAACTACTTTCCAGAGACACACAGTCTCCGCCAGTGGTACAAAACCACCATAGTAACAAAATATTTGTCACACATGGCACTCCCATGTGGACTTCTAGAGGCTAATCCCTCTAGGAACACTTAGGGTCGACTCCCCATAGTGTGATGCATCAAGGGTCAACTCCCTTCAAATGTCCTCATGTTCTCTCCACATGGGATGATGGGCTATAAGACCAAATGCACTTATTCATTCTCAAATAAGTGTTCAACTTATCCCTTCCCGGATAAGTGTCCTCACAGATCAACTCAACTCAATTCACAGAGGAGTACGATTTGAAGAAATTTTGTCACACATGGCAGTCCATGTGGACTTCTAGAGGCTACACCATCTAGAAACACTAGGGTCAACTCCCATAGTGTATGACGTTAAGGGTCAACTCCCTTTACATGTTCTCATGTGCTCTCCACATGGGACATTGGGTTATAACCCCAACTGCACTTATTCCTTCTTGAATAAGTGTCCTCACAGATAAACTCAACTCAATTCACAGAGGAGTATGATCTGGAGAAATTTTATCACACATGGCACTCAATGTGGACTTCTAGATGCTACACCCTCTAGAAACACTAGGGTCAACTCCCATAGTGTATGGCATCAAGGGTAAACTCCCTTGATATGTCCTCATGTGCTCTCCACATGGGACGTTGGGTTATAAGACCAATTGCACTTATTCCTTCTTAAATAAGTGTTCCACTTATCCCTTCTCAGATAAGTGTCCTCACAAATCAAATCAACTCAGTCACAGAGGAGTATGATCTGGAGAATGTCTCAGGAAGCTACAAACATCAACACTCCCTCTTAGCAAGGGAGGATTTCTCTACCACACCAATTCTATCATGGAATTAATTAAACTTCATCCTGGTTTGGTAAGAACATCAACAACCTCCTCATCTATAGGAAGGTATTGCACCAATACTTCCTTCTTCTGCACCATGTCTCGAATGAAATGGTACTTGATATCAAGGTGGTTTGATTTGTCATGAAACACTGGATTATCAAATATCTTCACACAACTTTAGTTACCATAATGAATAATGGTGGAATCCAACACATGTTTGAATAAATCTGCACAAAGCTTGTGAAGCCACAATGCTTCACGGACTATCTTACTTAATGCAATGTACTATGCTTTTGTTGTGCTCAAATCCATAGAAGTTTGTTTCCTTCTACACCAGGAAACCATGGAAGATACCAAAGTGAAGCAACACCTGAAGGTACTCTTTCTTTCCACTGCACTCCCTGCCCAATCAGAGTCAATATATTCCTGCCATATCATATCAATACTGGAATTATATCTCAGACCATGTCGAACTATGCCTCGCAAGTATCTCAACACATGCTTCGCAACAATCTAGTGTGTCTATCTCAACTAACTTATAAACTGGCTAAGTGCACTCACTGCATAGCAATTATTTGGTCTGGTGTTAACCAGATACATCAGTTATCCAACCAAATATCTATACAGAGTTGGATCAATTTCGTCATAATCAAAAGAAGACACTATTAGTTTCCTCAAATTCATCATCATTGGTGTAGCCACGGGCTTCAAGATAAATATCTCAACTGTGTACTTCCCCTGACTCAAGAAGATCTCATCAATTCTTTGCCACACCTCGAGTCCCAAGAAGTAGTGCATCATACCAAGGTCCTTCATATCAAACTTAGAGGCCAATGCATACTTGCATTCAACAATAAGTCTCTATGTGCCGTGAGGAATAAATCATCAACGTAGAGGACCAAAATTAGGGACTCACCATTAATAGTCTTGTAGTAAAGGTTGGAATTGACAACACTTTTGCTGAAGCTAAAAAATTGTCTGGTGTCTATCAATCCTTGCATACCAAGATCGATGTAGTTTCTTGATTCCATACAAGGCCATTTTCAACCTGCACACATGAGACTCCTTCTCATGTATCATGAAACCATCGGGTTTCTCAATGTATACTTCTTCTTCAATCTCTCCATTGAGAAATATTGTCTTTACATCGATCTGATGTACTCTCTAACCCATGGATGTTGCAAGGGAAATAGTCATCTATATAGAAGTGTTGCATGAGAGTCCTCTAGTAGCAAATCTCGTTTTGTGCCTCTCGATGCTCCCTTCAACTATGTGTTTCATCTTGTAGATCCATTTGGAAGTCACTACAGAATTCCCTTCATCTCTCGAAACAATATCCCACACATCATTCTCCATGATGGATTGATACTCCTTCATCATGACATCTCTCCTTACTAGATAACTAGTTGCCTCTTCATAATAGTAAGACTCAAAATGAATGATGTGGCTCAAAGCTATGACATAGAATGAATATCTCTGAGGTATATTTCTCTCTCGAAAGGTACCACAAGGAGTTGCATGTCCTTCTATCTGTTTCAGAGTATGACGAGCCTATGTAGGTCTCTTTCGACCTACTGCAATATATTTGGGAACATTAACTGGAGATACAAGATCAATGTGATTAATTTGATCAATAGACTCAATTGTCTCCCTCTGAACTACTAGAGCATGAGGGGGAAAAGGCACCATCTCTTCCTGTCTCTCACTTTCAATATCCATGTGATATCCTCTAGATCTCCTAAAGGATACCTCCTCTCAAGGGTAACATCCTTGCTCACCTCAATCTATCTCTGACCAAGGATGTAGATTCGGTATGCGTTCGAAGACTCATTGTACCCCACAAATGTACCCCTTTTTTTTTTCTTTTTTTTTTGAAGTTAAAAGGAGCATATTGTTTGAGCATGAATTGTTGTCCTGACTAATTCATCATTTAACCAAACAAGTGCAAGGGACTTTGTTGATCTGCGGACATGTCAGAACATTCCCTTCTCTAACTAGTGCTCTCATTGGCCAAGCATGAACAAACATCCTTGTTCTTACTTGAGAAGGTCGGTCAGTCTGACCTAATCGCTTAAAACGTTTAGGCACATTTTCCATATTCTCAACAACCTTTTGCATTTTATGGTCATGGTAGCATGGCTCAAGAATGTTATAAATGTTGAGTCTTGGAAACCTCCTGATCGATTGCCGCTAATTTGGTATTACAAATAGAATCAATCGTGTCATAATATTTTCCCTTACAAGCATCCACTCCATCTTGAGATTGTTCTTCTGATATAAGCACCATTCCATGAACAAATGGCACAAGTGCATTGTCATCAAGTATATTGTCTGTGACCCCATTTCCTACCATGTAGCCTTTAAAATTTAGAATATGTGTTACCCGAGATTTCAGAAGGAAGACTACTATTTTAACCAGGGTGATTCTTTCATTTGCGGGTGTTGCCTCTGCATAGGAGTGCAAAGCCAACAATCCAGGAAGACAATATGTCCAAACAATATTTCCAAAATACACTGCTAAAGAACCTTCAAAAGTAGCTCCAAATGGGATTCCGCTCTGAATTGAGATCTTCAACGAAGATTCTAACTTCAAACTTCGAATTTATAAAGTTCTACCAAATGCATGAATCAAGAAACTTCAATTTACGCTGGAAATTTCTTTAAACGGGTATTTTATTTTTTATTTAAAAAAAAAATATCGAATAGCCCTTTGCTGCAAAATAAACCCAACCAAACCAACTTGTGGAACTTTCACATATACATTCGAGGAGCCATTAACCCCACGACCTTCTGAAGTTGGGGCAAGAGCATTATTTAGCTTCATTTCCAAAAATTAGTGGGCGTTCTACATAGGTTTTGCACACATTATCATTTGCATGGAATACGATTTTCCCATCATCTTTGGCACTAACAAACTAGAGCCACATGATGCCACTGAGACTGAGTCCTTCCCCTTCGTCTTCCTCAGCATGCAGGTCGAAACCCACTTTGTGATTGTTTCAATCGACGGAAGCCGTCGTGGTATTGAGACATGCAATATAGAATTTGCGCCAGACAGAACCTCAATGCGCCATCACGGGACCCACCAATTGGAACCATAAAAAAATGTGCTAGAACCTCAAACTCGAACAAACTTAACCTCACACCAAAACCCCATTACAGGGGGTTCCAAGTCTTTTGACAAAAAATAGAGAAGCGGGGCCGCAATGCAACCACAAACAAACAAGTGTCCACACTCCTTTGTCGTAGATCATTTAATAGATCAACGCTTCATATTGTTTTTCAATTTTCTATACGATCCGATTGACCTTAATACTAACTTCGATCAAATATCGATCCACAAAAAAAATATCATAAGCCCTTCAAAGATACTTGTATCCAATAGGCTAGGTTTGACCAACAACTCTCTCATTTTCCTGGGCCCTCCCGTGAGGGAGTCAAGCCTAGTCCTTCTCTGATACCATGTTGGTTCTCCTTATATGAGATATGATCGATGTTCAATGTATTATTACAATGATGAGTGTTTCATATATAGGGAACATAAGGTGACCATCCATGAAAGGATGCATCCCTTGAATAATCAATAACTATTTGTTATTATCATTTATCTATTATATAATATATATAATAATCAATAATAATTATATTATTAATTATTATCTTTAGAGAATGTCTTCCCGATGTTGTCCAAACATCAACACTTAGGTCTTTGACCAGACCCCCATTCGGATTCAACTCAGATTTGAGGGTCAAATCAAGTTGGGAGTTGGTCTAGAAGTGGGTGGGGAGGCGACAAGAACCATAAATGTGTCGTTCATAGGAGTGTGTGGATTTTCTCATACACAATCATGAATATGGCACATTGTGTGCTTTACGGGCTTCTTTGGCCCGTGCACTGTGCACATGCTTCCTTTAGTGTTTGAGCGCATGTCAATTCATTGACCAGTTGTATAGTTTTTGCCTCTTGGAAATTCATTTTTGGTGTTGTAGGTGAACTAATAAGTTTTTGGAGATGTTATATTCCTGTAACCAGTTGCATGCAATGTTGCGAAGAAATTTCAGTGATAACACTTAGCCCTTCTTTCTTTGTCCTCTCATGAGAGGAGTGTTTTTTCCCATTGGGTTTTCTCCTTCCTTTTCCATTTAAGGGGATCCTTTGTACATGGGTATCTCATCATGCCTTATATGTGGGATTGATATTTGCATATTTGTTTACATTTCCCCCTAAGTTTCACTTAAGGGGGGTGTTATTGTGAATTGGGTTCTTTAGCTATCTAGTTCTTTCTTAGCTACTTCTCGGCTTTATCTCTCTTTGCACTAGATTAAGTTTACTTAGGGAATTTTCACTTTATCCCACATTGGTTGTGTTTTTAGTCTCTTGGGTGGTAAATATTATATATACTCACCCATTTCTCTCATATGGGAATCTCATTTTTAATCATATGATTTGCATTCTCTTGAGTATAATATAGTTTATTCTTGCTCATTTCTTATTTCTAAATTTTATTTCCTTCATTCATTTGCATTCTTGGGTGGTTTTTCAACCAAATCTTACAGAATATTAAAACCTCCTCAAAATACCCAAATACATTCATACATCACAATTCATATGTCCCTCAATAATGAATACATGATCTCTATATATCCATATTCACACATTGCACATGTGTCCATTTTATTATTAGGTCGTACATTTACACATTACACATATATTTAACCCATATATTCACCCCCTTGGGTTCATATAATATACAGTTAACCCCATATATGCCCCCCTTTAGGGTCATATCATAGTACCCTCCTTCAAAAATGTTTTTCCTCAAATATTTGTAGTTAAAGGATATACATTTGATGAAACCAAGTAATGTTATTTTCTTAAGTTCCTTGTTTCTTGTTTCCATTGATGATGATCCATCTATTCAAAATCAACTCATTCTATTCTTAATACTTGATGACTGGCTGTTGCATAATTTTATTTCCTTTGAATCCATTTATTATTGTTGTAACCTATACAATTTGAAGTCATTGTTGGTCTCTGATAATAGCTTGTTGAAGAGTGGTTTTGTGATGCCCTATTCCATTAACATTGATAAGTATTCCATATTCTTCATTAATAATATTGATATTGATCTTCTTGTATTCCTTGAAATATTTCCTGGTAAAGAGGGTGTCAATGTGGTTTCATATTTTATGTTTTTTCTTCACTCTACACACTCATTTCATCTATATTCTTCTCATATACAAGGGAATCTTCTATCCTATTTTCTTGGTCATTTATTACTCTGGACTTTGAGATAATACCATCATATTTGGCATGTAAATCCTCTAGATGAAGTTAAACTTCTTCAAGTATATTCTAGTGACCTTCTTAAGTCTTGTCTTCATTCTCCTTTTGAAGCTGCAATGTCATACCATTTATCAAATTTTGACGTCCTTCTTCAATTATGGATTGCATTTATAATTTTACCGCAACAATGTTTAGGGATTTCTCAACCTTCTTCCAAATTTATTATTCAAGTATTTTAGTATATTCTTCATCCAAGATCCTTGTTTCTTATTGGTTTTGATAATTACTATTTTCTTCTTTCAATTTCTTAACCTCATCCAATAGTTTTTTATTATGCTTTCTTAATATACATATATCTTCATATTCCTTTTTCAATACTTCCCTTGACTCATCCTTTTCCCACTTTCCTTTGCTATTCTTTCCATGTTTTAATTTCTAAAATTCCTTAATGGGTGCTTCATTAAGGTCTCATATCTTATATATCTCATCACCCTTCTTCTTTATATCACCTTTTTCTTCTCTTAACTCATCTTGAATTTTGATACATTTCCTCTATTTTTTTTATCCCTATTCCATTTATTTGAGAATAGGTCTTCAATTTTTTCCCGTGTGGAAAAGAGTCTAGTATATTAATCGAGGTTTTTCCATCACTTAGAATCTCCACCAATAAAACTAAAATCTACGAAAAGGGACTCAAATAAGTTTTACTAATCATCCTCAACCATTCATCGAAATTGATTTCATCTTTACCTTCATCTCCACTAAAGCTATGTATTGTCATTTATTATTAATTGAGTTCTAACCAAAACCATCAACTTACAACCTCGTTTTATTAGGAACAATGATCTCAAATATTTATAATAAATTTTCTAATATAATCTTATATGTTTTCTCTTTCTAATGTCTTTTGATTCACCTCAATAGAGCATCCCAATAAAATGGTATGATTGTTTTAAGTTAACATTGTTCAACAAGACATGTATTCCAACAGAGGATGAACTCCTTCAGTAACCACTCACACAACTAGATCAAAGATCAACACACCAATGTTTTTACATGGTAAAACCCCTATGGGGAAATATCCACAACCCCAGCCAACATGGCCACTTGAAGCAATTTATTAATGCAAAAGAAAAATATTACAGAGATATTTACAAGAGAGTTTCTCACAAACGATCATCAGAAAATGACCCTCCATTCTCTTTAAATAGATATTATGGACCAATAGGGTGTTAAGACATATATCAATGTAGTCATTAATATCAAAGAGAATATGAACCGTCAGATCACTCGATTTCGGGAACATATCATGACCATCAAATTACCTAACTAAAAATGAATATTAATGCATACTAAATAAACACACTTTTACCTAACGACACATTAGACCAAGTTTATCTTAACTAAATCCTAAGTGTAAATATCCTAACATCTCACCTTAAGAACAAATTGGGATAGGATTGAAGGATTTACAAAGGAGACAAAATAGGATAAGGAAGGAGGAATTAGAGCCTATCCCCCCTTAATGACAACTTCTTGAACTCCTAACATAGATCAAAGTTTTGAAAACTTCACTTCTATAAGAGAATTTGTGAAAATATCTACAACTTGATCTTCTGTAGGGAAAAACAACACTTCAATAACTCAAACATGAATGAATTTTTTTATGAAGTGCATGTGTAGCTCAATGTGTTTCTTTTCCTGATGTTGAATTGTATCTTTGGTGAGATTGATGGAACTTTGATTGTCTCACCAAATTCTAGTCGGATGTTGTTACTAGAATACAAACTCTAAAAGGATATGTCGAAGCTACAAGGCTTCCTAAATTTCATTACCCATTTCTCGATACTCTGCTTGTTGGCATGTTTTACAGGCAGCGTATTCTTGTCAGTGATGGAAAGTACAACAACGAAGATGGCTTAAGTACAAGAATAATGTGCCAGGCGGGCACTAGAAGTATTTTGGGAAGACACAACAGAGCAAGCTCGATAAGATTAGAAGAGATAGTGCATAGTATGCGTGTTTGTCATTGGTGGCAAAGATCATGACCAGCAGTGCAGGGATAATGGCATGGCAATGGAAAGTTCAACAAGTGATCGTTGGATCCCATTCAAAAGCATAAACTCCAGGAGTCAAGGAAGCAACTCGTGGTAGAAAATCGTGAAATGCGAAACCACGACTTAATCTCCATTTGAGAGTTTCGGATACCGGGAGTTGGAGGTGTCAAGGAAACTCGTGACAAGAATGATGAAATCGCGAAATTCGAAACCATGATGTTTCAGAGTTTCGGATACCGGGAGTTGGAGGAGTCAAGGAAGAAACTCACGGCAGGAACTCGCGATATGCGAAATCACAAAAAGATATAGACCGTTGATCTGAATCCATTTCAGAGTTTCGGATACCAGGAGTTGGAGGAGTCAAGAGTCGAGACTCTTCATCATAGGAGTCCCGAAGTTGCGAAATGTGAAATGCTAAAATCTTGAAACAGGCACATCAACAAAGACTCCATTTCGGAGTTTCGCAGACCGGGAAATCAAATATCAAAGGAACTTTAACCTTTGAAGTAGCGAACCCCGAAATCCCGAAATNAGGCACATCAACAAACCACGTTAGCTAAGGACATGTGGCACAATCACGCAATGACAAGTGTCAAGCTGATTCAACATTTCAGGAACATGTAAGTCACAAATCAGAGTGACATGTGGTATCTATTCGACATGTGTCAATCCACGTGTGACGTCAGCAGATTTATGTCACATTGAAACTTTCTATTTTGTGGTTTTACATAGAAAGCAGAAACTCCACCATCATGAAGTCTCGAACTCTGAAATGCTAAAAGGGACTATTGTGAGTATCAAAAACCTGAAAGGAAAAACTCTGAAATCCCGTCAACCATCCATCTCAGTGGGTTATGTGAACCATCTGATCACTTCGGAGATTTTGTGATCATGAATTTTATAATGTTGGAGTCACGATGACTTGAAGGGAAAAACGTGAAAATCTCGTCAGTTGTTCGATTAAGAAAAGAAGGGATCATATTATGAAGACTTGTGGACCGTTGATCTGGCTCCATTTCGGGGATTGCGACTTGGAGTGTTGAGACACTTCTTCACAAGAATGCCAAAATGCCGAAATGCGAAAACACCTTTTGGTGTAGGTTGTGGTCACCGTCAGTGGTCATGTGAGAGGGAGGAGCTAGCACCAATTTAAGCTCCCTTTCAGTGATTGTAACATGAAGAGTTGAGACTCTTCACCACAGGAATGCCGAAATGTCGAAATGTCGAAATGAAAAATCGTGAAATCAATGCGAGACCCTATGCTTTAAATCCAACGGTGTTGGATACTTGGAAATCTGATCGAAGGTCTACTATTTCTCTTCACAGTTAATCGATCATTTACAATTCAGTTAGAAGAACTGAATCATGACTCTTGGACGGTTGGCGATTCAGTTGTTGATGCGTTTTCTTGGAGGTTCATAGTGTAACTGCGAGAAACGACTAATGGTTTCTGCCAGAGGACTCGAAGAGACTTCAGGGTGATTTCCAGAGAAAATGAAGAGTCTTGAGGCATATTCCAGTGGCATGAAGATTGTTCATAGAGGCTATTGACAAATGTAAGATTGTTGGAGCCTAGAACTGCAACAGAGTGAATGAGCTCGACTGTGACAGAGAAGACGAAGATTCTCGACTGCTGGAGAGGCTAAACAATCTTCGCATAACACCCAGTGATGATGGACGCATGGGTTTAACCGCCATAGAAGCTGAAGAGTTGCAATGATGATCAGGAAGAGCACTCGACATGGGGAGAGCATGCAGAAGAATTGCGAATAGAGGATGCAGAAGATGCATAGAGAGAATAAAAACGCAGAACAGAGAAGAGATTGGGGGTTGTTGAGTGTGATTCAGGTGTGTAGAAGAAGGCAGAGTGCAGCAGCTGAAATGAACAGAAGAGGAATGGTGCATAGAAGGGACATGGAACACAGAGCATAAAAGGAAAAATAACATAAAGCGTAAGGAAGGTGTGCAGGAAGACACTGATGCAGGTAGAGCAGAGCAGTGTAGGAGAATAATGATGAGACTGGTAAGACATTGATAAATATTGTATCACTGTGATAAATTTATATATAGAAAACTTTATAATCAGGGTG
>SNQJ01S0011137.1:0-10219 GCA_010110895.2 Picea sitchensis
TATATAATAAAAAATTTAAATTTTTGACACAACCAAAGTTTTTGATTTAAAAACAATTTCACTACATATTTGATATTTAAATTCATAAGATGGAATGGTATACAGGTTAAGGAACCGGAGCGATTTGGCTTTTCGCTTTTTGATGATGTAATGTTCCAAACCCAAATGAAATGTATTTGGAATGGTTGGAATCATCTCAAACCCTCGTAACATTTAGATTTTTCAACTGTATTTGGTTCGATGTTTTATGAAATATACTTTGATTTGAGTGGCGAGCCAAAGGACATGAAAATGATGGTTTTGAAAAGATGGAGATAAGGATTTGATAGAAAGCAGCTGCCTAGATCTGAAGGACTAGCTGTTTTAAGAAATGATTTTTTTCAAGTGAATCCTACCATATAAATTTACACAAATCACTATTTTGTTGTTCAAAATCCATTTATGAATGCAGAAATGAATGTCGAAAAACTCCTAGAGCACTAGGATTCTACATAAATAATCACTTAAATCTACAAGTCCAACAATTTCTGCCGGATTTCGGGCAAATATCCAACAGGAGTTATATAGTATTTTACACATTTTATATTTTTACATTTTACAAATATATTACAAACTACATAAAAATATTCATTTTAATATTAACAACTAATAAAAAATCACATAATACAATAAATATTTCATTTTAAAAAAATAACAAGTGTTGCACAGTAGCCTAGTCCCTGCCGGTTTGAATTGGGGATAAATGCAGAGGGATGGGGGAAAAGTAGCGGGGGCAAGCAACATGAAGCACGGGTGGTATCCATGCAAGAAATCACATGTGGCCTCTAGAGTAATAAATCTTGCTATGTTGTGTGAGTTGCTATGCTTGAGATTTTGGTTCCTACTTTGCATGTTTTATCTCTTCAATGTTTTATCTATTCAATGTATATTTTGAACTGGTTAGAGTTAAGTACAATTTCCATAGACCTATGTGTATATGTTCTAGGACAAAAAAAGTTATATGCATAGCAGGAGAAAAAGATATGCATGAGAAAAAGATAATGCAAATTAAATAGACACAATTTCTTGACATTCAACATAGTTGAAGATAAAAATTTAGGAGCACATAAATATAAAAGGAGATACAAAATAGTTATATTTGGAATATATCAAAAAATAAAAGTTTGTTACATATTCCTAGAAATTTAAATGTGTTTGTCATATAGACTGGAATTGGGGCTTCAGCAGACCATAAGAGAAATATGTACAAGAAATAGGACCGTGGAAAAAAGAAGTGGGCGATGGTAGAGTGTATTACCCGTAAAGAAGAAATTGAAAGGTATCAGTCTTTGGCTAGATATTTCTATTTAGAAAAGGTGGAATAACTGGATTGATAAACAAAGCATGATGTGATCAGTATAGACTTAAAACAATGGTACATATAAGCCTTTTTGTTATTTGCTTGCTGATGCCTTTTCCTGTTGCCTTTCGTCGGCGAGCCACTTCAAATCCATTTCAACGAATTCTTCAATGTATCTTCTCAAGGGGACGACGTTGATCTCAGTCTGGATTTTTATGTTGAAAATTTCATTTTCTAATTCCCTTAGATCAATAGAAAGATTACGCAGATCCTGATCAATGTCTTCATTTTGTACCAAATAGTTGACTAGCTAGTTGTCCATGTCATCTTCACCATATTCAAGGATGCTGTAATATTTTTTTAAAGACAATGCCTTAAAAATATCAACTTGTTTATCGAAGACTTGCTTAATTAAGGTCAACGTGTTGACGATTAACTTGGGGTATTGGAGCTCGTTGATCCTTTCGTCTAAGTCTATTTTGGTCAGCTTTGTGAATAATGTTTCTTACAGAAACAGATTGTATATTCCAGACTGTGATGACTTGAAGAGGTTCATAATGGATGAACTACATAAAAGACCATATACTGGTCACCCAGGATACCAGAAGATGATCACGGCCACCAGGAAACAATTCTATTGGCTTGGACTGAAGAAAAACATAGTTGAGTACTTAGCTAAATGTCTAGAATGCCAGCAGGTTAAAGCAGAACACCGACACCTAGGAGGGTTATTATAACCTCAACCAATCCCGGAATGGAAATGGGAAACCATCTCCATGGATTTCATCACCGGATTACCATCATCAGCCAGACAAAATGACGCTATCATGGTAGTGGTGGGAAAATTAAGAAATTCCTCTCACTTTATTCCCGTCAAATCGACTTGCAAGGAAATAGATATTTCCAACATATTCATCAAGGAGATATTCAGACTACACGNTGTATGACAAGGACACAAAATTTACTTCAAACTTTTGGAAATCCTTGATCACTGGTCTGGAGACCAAATTATTATTTAACACAACATATCATCCGCAAAACGATGGACAGACAGAAAGAGTGAACCAAATATTAGAGGACCTACTAAAGATGCATGTAAGGCATCAACCTAAAGAGTGGGAAGATTACCTGCCACTAGTGGAATTCGCCTACATTAACGGCTACCAAGAATAACTGAAGATGTGCCCTTTCGAAGTCCTCTATGGTAGACCGTGCAACACTCTAATCAGTTGGAGTAATCACATGAACATAATTACAATTGGAACTGACATGTTGAAATAAATGGAGAAACCAATGATTCAGATAAAGAAGAATCTAAAAATAGTTCAAAATATACAAAAAAGTTATGGTGACAGAAAGAGAACCCCCAGAGAATTCAAGACGGGAGATCACGTCTATCTCAGAGTTAGGCCCAGAAAGAGTTCCCTAAGGATGGGAGCTTGTGCCAATTTGGCAACTCGGTATTGTGGACCCTTTGAAGTTCTAAATAGAGTGGGACCTATAGCCTATAGGTTAGCACTCCCTCCCACAGTAAAAGAACATAATGTTTTCCATGTTTCATTTTTGAAGAAATATGGACATGATTTTAATCATATAATTGACCGGTCTGTGATCCAGGTGGAATCAGAGGGAGAATTCCTGCCAGAACATCAATGCATACTAGACATGAAGGAAACCCCACTTAGGAACCGAATCATTGCACAAGTCAAGGTGCAATGGAAACACTTTGGCCGAGATGAGGCTACGTGGGAAATGGAAGATGCCATGAAATAGGCATATCCGATTTTGTTTACTTCTGTACATACACGTCATGTTGATGTTGGGCACTTTCATTGTCTAAATGAATAGAAAATTAAGGTGTTCAATATAAATTGTCAACCCAGGGAAGTCTGTTATTTCAAGATAATTTTGCACAGTCTATGCTAGATTATGGAAGCAACACTAATCTAATTGTAGTAGGGAAAAAGAAACAAAAATTATCACTAACACAATTATGTTGATACAGCCGGAGTTCTACAAAATTGAAATCATAGTTGAAATCTAAACTAATGAGTGTATAATAATCCTGGATTACCTACTCTAATCTAACTTTATATTTTACTTTTGTAGGAAGAAGTTCTCTACTAATTGCAGAAAGAAATCTACTTATTGCAGGAAAGTAATTCACACTTTTATTTTCTTTTACTTGAAAAAAAAAATTTAATCTAATGCAGAAAAAGGGAAAGAAGTTCTCCAGTAGTGTTCAACAATCAAATTTTAATTCTCATGAGACAGATTTATGCACATCTAACAGGAAGGATCTAGACTGTAACAACAACTATATTCTAGAATTGTTTAACAGATAAATCATTCACATTAAAACAATTATTCTGGAATTCAAAACAAAGGGGAATCTATGAGGAAGGTGGGCCCTTTCCTTCTCACTGAATCCTCTCAAAGAAATAGGCTACAATCTACTAAAGAAATTCAATCCACTCTTCTAATGATTTACCAAAATGTTTGTCTACAATAAGCTTTACCTTACTTCACTTTCTCACAATAAAAATATGTCCCTCTCATTACAAAAGATCTACTATTTAAAGTCATAGTCATTCAATTAAAAAAAAATCAGAACAACCTTGAGAATCCCCGATTCTCAAGCTCTTTGTATGATATCATTAATACAAGATCTAGAACTAATCTTGTAAGTTAAAACATGTAATATTAGGTGTTACATCTTTCAGGATCGGTGGCATTTGTTGCATCAGTCGTATAACAAAAGAATCGGTGCCATTTGTTGCAACAGTCGTGTAACAACAGAATCGGTGGCACCTGTTGCAGCAGTCATGTAACAGCTTCCAGGATTGGCACATAGCTGTAACAACTTCCAAGATTGGTGCATAGTTGTAACAAATTCCAAGATTGGCGCATAGCTGTAACAGCTGGTGTAACAACAACGACCATTCTTTAAGACTTGGTTGTTCTATACATTTCGATCATTAGTTGAATCATTTTATGGGTAAAACATGTGAACGTTGCCAATCAAACGTGATAAGTAAATGAAAATATAAAAGCAAGATAAATGATTCATACCTTGGGAAAAAAAGGTCTTAGCACGCATTATAGTAGGCATTAGCTTAGAGTTGATAAGGTTGAATAGGCAAAAGATGTGATGAAAAAGAGATATTTCTGGGTCCTAACAGTTGATAGATAGAACATCAAGGACGATGTTCCTTTAAGTGGGAGGGAATTGTAACACCCTATTTCCCCCAGTCTGTAAATATAACAATATTGGCCAGGAACTATGGGAAACTCAAAGGTGTGAATGTTGGATTTGAGGGACCTTTGTATAAAAGGTCGATGAATGTAAATTATGTTATGAATATGTGTTGCATGACTATTGGGGAGGGGATGTGCTAAAAGAGACCATGATGGCTAATGAAAAGGTGGTGGAAGGGACCCAGAACGATTGCGTTAACTTCAACCAAACCAGTACATGATGGTTTTTACTTTCTCAAGACCAAAACAAATCTCTGGCCCAGGAATGAATTTTCGTTAGGATGGTAGGTGGGGAGGCTCCTCAAGAGTTAATGAGGGGGTGGGGCGGACCACCCATTCGTAAAGCTCTCAAACCTGACCACGGACGGGAAATTCGTGCCACACGCAATCTTGCAGGGGGATGCAAGAAAGAAAGCGTGGGTGTGGGAAGAAGGGAGAGAGAGGGGATTGCAGAGGAGAAACTCAACTCCTAGATAAAGACAGGAGAAGGAGAGTAACCTTCGTCCTCGTGTATTTTCTGTATTGGGAGAAGGAGAGTAACCTTTGTCCCTAACTTCCATTGAGTTGGAAGTAAGAGATTGAATCTCAAGGCATCATGGTCTAATCTCGGGGCTAGCCAGTGATAAATCCATTGGGAGTGACTGAGCCTATGGTTGGGTGGAAACGAGCACCCTTCTGAACAGTTGCATCACACCTTGCAGTTCTGATAAGTGTTTTATACCTTGTATTTTGAATTGAACATCATGGATACATGTTCATGTTTATACGCCCATAAATTTTTTCTGTATGAAATGATTGCCTGGTGTTTTAGATTGGAAATACTGGATGTATGTGTGTACTTATATGCCATATTTGGTTTCTGTATAAAATGAGTAAGTTAGGAGTATGAATCTATTCCACTGAGAATCGTCTCATCTTCTTGACTCTCGTGATGTCTTGGTTTAATTCCTCGAAAGAACCCTCCCTAGGGGATTGCATCATGTCTCAGAATTAGAGTAAGATCCTTAGTATGGATACCACAACGGTAAGCCCATGAGGTTACCCTACCCTAGTGTCATAGCTCCTAACTCGGTGAGTTAGGAAGGCACTTCATTCAGTTCAGTAGCCTAGGGAATTTGAAAAGTACCTAAGCCCTTATCCAGAAACTCGACTAAGATTAGGAATAATTGATCAAGAACCATCTGAAGGTTCATGTGACCTAGGTCTCGAAACCCTGTGCAAGGAGTTAAATCTTGAAGGTTTAAGAGTCATGGGAGTTTCAGGCTCTGAGAGATTGAATTTCGTTACCCAATATTTGAAAGGATAGTGAGTACAATTATCGAAAGGGAATATCCTTTAGTTTGGTAGACGAACGGACGAGATCCTTTAGGAAGTATCCCAGTACTGTCAGGACCAATGGATCTATAAGAGAAGCGTAGGCGTTAACACCTTGACCCCTTTTAGTATTCGCAAGTAGTGATGGAATCGGGACCGTAGATTCCAGGATCCATGGGGAGCTACCTTGACCATCGATCTTAACCCTTGTATAGGGGGGAGAGTGGACTCGTCAAAGTCCTGAAATTCCCGAAGTGATCGGAACCATCCACCGACAGAGGAAACATGGAAAAGGATCAACATTTCATTGAATTACTGCTAAGGGAAGTCAAAGGGTAGAGTTTCGTAAACTCGCGAGACCCAAACTCACAATTCGATCTGAACTGTCGGATCACAAGAGGCCCATGACCGTTGTTCTGGGCACGGGGATATCGGGAGTTCGAGGATCAGGATTTAGAGATACAGGTGTTGGGTTTGTTCCAACTACGCGAAACGCGGAGTCCCTACGAGTTCGGAAGATTAAGCCCCCGGTCATGACGAATGGTCATATGGATGAAAAATTAAGGGAGGAGCTACCAAAGACTGGTATTTCAAGGAACAAAGAGTCATAGATGGCTCACATTCGCTATCCCGATACGCGAAATCACGACACCATCACAACCGTCTATCGAGGGGATAGAACATAATCATAGATTTGGCCTTGGACATAAACCTAAGGTCGGGGATTTGGGGAGACAAGAGTTAGGATCGACTCATTTGCAGAAGTCCCGAAGTCCTGAAATGTGAAGCATCTTCTTATAGGCGTGTGGTCACAAAATGTCGTCACATAGGTGAATCTCGCGCCTTGCGCAAGTTCACTTTATGGGGTTTCAATAGGGCCCGTGGATCATATATCAGGATTTCAGTAGGAAATTGAAGAGTTAATCCGACTCTTTGAACGGGAAATATTATTTAGTCTCGCATACAAAGCATGGGGATGTTACACAAAGTCAGGCTTGTGAGTTCAAGGAGTCTGGGGTCGAATTGTAGATAACCAGAGTTTTGGGTGCAAGATGTATATCCAAACATGGGGCATGGGAGTTCGATAATTCCTTCAGGGGAACCCACGGCCATAAAATTGGCTAAGTGTGGAAACGAACTGCGGTCAGTCGAACGCGTGATGTGAATATATAGATGGATGTATAATTTCTCACTCTTACACCCCGAGAACCCACGAGCATAAATATGCAGCTAAGCCTAGAACTAGAAACAGATAATTTAGGGAAAGAACGGGATAGTATAGAATAGGAAAAATAAAAGAAGCAAAGAACTGTATTCGTCACATAAGAACACTTATTCTGATAATTATCAAGCTATAGAAACACATCAACTATGGGAAAAATATTTTTAGCCATGGAATATAACTGGAGCTCAACAGACCCTGGTTCAAGATAAAAGAGATGGTGTTTATATCTATCTCAACAAGCAATAGAAAAAATATATGACTTGCCACATTTATATGCAAGCATTCAGATGGAGTCATCTTAGGTAGACTGAGTCCTGGGGGTTCGAGTCCGAGGATGAATTGTAGATAACAGAAGTTTCGGGTGCAAGATGTATACCGCGAACATGGGGAATGAGAGTTCGATGGCACTTACGCAGGAACCTACGACCATAAATTTGCCAAGTATAAAAATGAACGCCGGTCGATCGGACTCGTGATGTAAAGATATAGATGGAAATGGAATTTGTCACTCCGTCATCCTGGGAACCTGCGAGCATAGACACAGAACTAAGTATAGAACCAAAAACAGATAATAGAAGGGAAGAAGAAAAGGGAGAAGGGATAAGTATAGAAGAGGAAAAATAAAGGGAGAAAAGAATTGTATGGCTTACAGAGAAACACTTAGTGTGATAACCATCAAGCGATAGAAACACATCAATTGTGGGAAAAACATATAACTGGACAAACTGGATAATGTATGCAGATCAAAGTTTTTTTGTAACCATGGTCCATACCTCTTAGTCTCAGGCATACACATTTTATTTTTTGCGGCACATTGCACTCCATACTTGTGCCGAATTATTGTGTTCTTGTTTCAATGTAGCAATACAGAGAATACAATGGGCATGAAAGCAAGTTTCTATGTCAGAACACATGAAAAAAAAGATGGAGTATAAATTTATTTATTTTAATACAACAACACATAAAATAGAATTGACATAAAGACAAGTCAATATACATGAAGATATGGAGTATCCAAGGAAAAAAAAAAAACAGAGCTGCAAATTAGTGTAACAAATATAAACAAAGTAAATGAAAAACAATTGGATATGGAACACGAGTAGAAATATGCACCTTTGCATGGATTCTTCTACACTTTTGGTTAAGAGTTCTTTTCCGTGTCGAGTTTTCCACTTTGTTTCTATGAAAAAAAGAAAAAAAGAAAATGGACATGAACATAAGTTGACATGTAAAGAAAAAAACAAGGAATATGTACATAGAGAAAATAAAATAGAATAGAAGGAATAGAGTAACAAATAGTGTTAGAAGAATGTACCGTTTTTGTTTCTTGTTTTTTTTTGTTCATCGTGTTTGTGTATATATAAAAAATTGTGTAAAACAAAGTTTGTGCCCAAAATCAATTACAAATAAGGGAAAACTAAGAGGTTGGATAGCCTGGTTTTCTACAACAAGATAGACATACATGCTTTGAAAAATAGAAATATTATTTTGCAATATGTTTGATGTATATTTCATAATTCAAGTGCAACACCAATTGTATCGTGATCAGACCAATATGTGTACAAACCAAGGAAAACTAAGAAGTTGGATCACTTGGTTTTCTGCAACAAGCTAAACATATATGCTTTGAAACATAGAAATATGATTTTGCAATATGGTTGATGTATCTCTCATCGTTCAAGTGCAATACTAGTTGCATCATGATCAAACCAGTATGTGTCTAAGATAAAGACATTGTATTGAGAAATGGGCACATTCGACCGTACACCTGACCTGACTGTTGTGTGGGCGCAACTGACCTGACACCTCCTGATGTCCATTCTGTAGTTGTTGCTCCTTCATCTAGCGTTATGGAGCCCAGGTGAAAATCAACCAATGATCCCAGGGTTTCTCATCTTCGTATATTATTGGCCGGCATTATCTTCTCATTCTATTCCACTAAATACTCTGGAACAATCTTGACTGAGGAAACTGGGGATTATGAATGTCAAGGATTAAATTTGAGCAACTTCACCGATCCCCAATTTCAAATCGAACGGAAAACAACAGATTATCCATGAAATCAATCTAGAGCTAAGTAGTCGAGCGTGAATGACCAATCTTTTATAGGGTTGGAGTTTATTCAAGGTGTAGGGTAGGTAGACTCCGCGAAACTGTTTCATACAACCTGTAACCAGGAGATTTAAATATGTACTATTCAACATGTGAATTAGAAATTTGTCACAATTGGGTCTGGTGTGGTGAGGTGTTTAAGAGCACACATTTTGTCAAATAAGGTTGCATACTACGAATAATTTAATTTATAAACAAAATATATGATATCACTAAGAAATTCAAAACACTTAGAAAGCATGGTAGAGAAAAGTCGAACAAAATGCAAAGTAATTATATTGGAAATTTTTGTATTTTTTTTTTAATTATAGCTGGTTGTATTGTTATATTAACTCGACTCATATATATTAAAAGAGTTGTGTCAAAGCAACATCATAAAGTTTTACATAAGAGGGCATTTAGCTTTTATTGATTTCTGAAAATAAGAGGGCATTTAGCTTTTATTGATTTATGAAAATATAACTAGAATACTAATTACATAGCTTGACATTTTTATTAGGCTATTTTTGAAAGTTTCAAAACTAAAAATGTACAAAACTATGTAAGGCGCCACTAGATTTTAAAAAACATTCAAGATAGGTTTTTGTATTTAAGAGGTCTTAAAAAAACATTCAAGATAGGTTTTTGTATTTAAGAGTCTCTCGGCACTGAAAGGCTGAGAGGCTCTTCTTCAATGTCCATTGGCACCATTTCTATGTAGAAGTTCCCAATATTATTTTCAAGAACATCCTCATTTGGGATGGGTCTTCTAAGATTTACATAATCAGAAGTTGAGATTTGAGCAGGTCCGGGGTCTCCTTATCTGGGGTCTCATAAATGGAGGAAGGCAATTTCCATTTTGTCCATTCTTCATGCTAAAGTAGAGAGACCAAGGTCGAAAACCCTGAACCTTTCTTCCATTTGGTTGGAAATCCCTGTTGGTCACTATAATTGCTTAATTAATTTTAAACAACTAAGTGAAACATAAATTA
>SNQJ01S0011137.1:24169-54827 GCA_010110895.2 Picea sitchensis
TTTATTATTTTTTTATATAAATGTCGTAAAATTGTGTTCACTACTTTCTTTCTACTCAAACGTAAAGAGACTGTCATTTCTTGCATCTTTGCAACATGTCCTGCACAATGTTTGTCACAAAGGCCCTTAAAATTAAAATAGTCTGCAAGCCCACTTCTCAATTTGTACACCGCGTATCTCTGCCTTCTCTTTGTAGGGCATGGAATGAGGGCCCCATCGTTGTTATATAAAATCTCATCCCCATACTTTATGAAAGTACATATTTCGTATTTATAAAAGTAAATGTGTACTTAAAAAAATTACGTATTTTCTATGTATAGTTTATGGTCTGAAGGAACCTATAATTTCATAAATTTCAATTTCTTGTGTCGAGGAGCCCCCATTTTAAAGAAAACTAATTCAGGAATGCTATTTATTTCATTCTTTTGCCCACCGCCCTATGTAATAGACACTGGAACTATACGTTTTTCCCTCTTTTCCACCAGCGTATGTAAAACCTATGTAAAGTAAACTAATCCGTGAATGCTGAATTTTTGGGACACGAGCTCCTTAAAATTCAAATACTCCGCAAGTCTGATTCTCAATTTGTATATCGTGGAACTGTTGGTGCTATTTTTAGGGCACGGAAGAACAAAAGCATTTTTTTTAGGTCCCCATCCCGAGAAATCGTGATCCAAAAAAGGCCTAAGTCGAGAAGCCGCTTTTAAAAAAAAAACTAATTCGGAAATCATATTTGTTTCATACTTTTCTCCACTAGCCTATGTAACAGATGTCAGTACTATTTTATTTATTTTCACTCCAGCAGCATATGTAAAAAGGAAAACTAATTCGGGAATGCTAAACTTGCTTGACACGAGCGCCTTCAATTTCAAATAGTTCACAAGTCCATTTGTCAATTTGTATATTGCGGAAATCTACGGACTATTTGTAGGCCATGGAACAACAGAAGCCCAATTTTCAGCCCGCCAGATCGAGAACCCGCCATTCAAAAATTCTAGTCCTCAAAGCAGCATGCCAATTTGTATATCATAGAACTCTTGGTGGTATTTGTAGGCCACGGAACAACAGAAGCCCAATTTTCAGCCCACAATCCCGAAAACCTAGAATGAAGATTTCATGCATGCTCTATATATCTACTTCATCAAATTACATATTTAATTTTTGTAGGCCACGAAACAACAAAAGGCCAATTTTCAGCCCCGTGGCCCGAGAACCCGAGATCCAAAATTTCAAATAGTCTGCAAGACCACTTGTCAATTTGTATATCGCAGAACTCTCAGTGCTATTTGTAGGCCACAAAACAACATAAAACCAGTTTTCAGCCCGATAGCCCGAGAACCCGCGATCCAAAAATTGAAATAGTCCGCAAAACCGCTTCTCAATTTGTATTTCACGGAACTCGGAACTCTCGGTGCTATTTGTAGGCGAAGAAACAACAATAGCCCAATTTTCAGCCCACCACCCTGACAACCCGAAATGAAGCTCACGTGCCTTTATTTTAAAGAAAACTAATTCAGTGTTGGTAGTCTTTTTATGCTTTTGTCTACGAACCTATGCCAGGACAATTTTCATCTTGCTAGCTCGACAACCACAATGGTGTATATATCTACTTAATCAAATTACATATTTGGTATCTAACAGCTCTTCTTTGTAACATACGTACATCCTTAAATATGAAATAGTCCACAACTCCAATTGTCAAATTTTATGTCGCAGAACTCTGGGTGCAATTTGTAGGCCATGGAACAACAAAGCCCGAATTTCAGCACACCAGCCCGTTACTACTATTTCTGTGTATTTTTTCCATGGCCGTATGCAAAGCATATATAAACAATAGTCTTGCCCACATGTTTGTAATCCTTCACATTTATTCCCTTTCCCGCGGATGGGTTGCTAGTACAACACACACATCAAGAAGAGAATCCAGGAGCGATACTCTGTGGCGCTGATGATGTGACGACCGCGTGCCACTTACTCTCAAATGCCTAATTAGTTCAAGTTTATCTCCCTCGAGGCATGGTGCCATTACTCTCAGTGCACCCTTCTCTGCCTTCGCATCCTTTTGACGGACCAGCACCCTCACTGCGGCTTTACTCTGCATGTGCAGCCATTTATGGAACCTCACCTGTTGCTCGACCTATTTCAATTTCTCTAGCCAATCCATATGGCTCATTCTTTCCTTCTTTTCCTTCTCAGAGCTCGGCTTCCTGCCCAGCCTTTCCCTGCTCTGCATTTGTCCTGCTCTGCTATGTTCCTGCCACGTTTTCTCTCTCCCACTATCCTGGATATTCCCCGGCTACAAAGGAAGTCCAAAGGCTGACCAGCCTACCAGCCAAACCGACCCCGCCTGGTCCTGTGTCCCCCGCCTGCTACCTCCCTGTTATCCTCCTCCTCTTCGGCCACCTCATCCTCCTCCCTGGCACAGTTGACTCAAATTCCCACATCTCTCCCGCCCCTTCCTGCATCCCTTGCCAACAGAATGAAGGAGTTGCACTGCTCAGGGGCCTCATTGAACAACAACCCAGGACCTTTAGCCAATTCCGCATATGTTTCACACCCAGGCCCTTTGGCCCCTCCCAACTCTCTAACCACCCTGTCGCTTCTGGACTAGCTTCACGACACCCAATTTCAGATGGATGTTCTGGAAGCCAGTCAAAATTCGTGATGGAAACCCCAATATCGAGCAGGTTCCAACATTGACCCAGAATGCGAGTGGAAAACAGACCTTGCACTGGTGTAGAGCCTGGTATTCGTCCTACGTTGGGACATGGACGACCTCCAGTTCCACCTATAGAGCCTGGACGACAAAGCCTTTCGACTCCTGCAGTTTTTCTCCACGTTACAAGGTGCTCATCTCCTAGCACCAGAGGTAGCCCAATCAACAATAGCCTGAGCAGTAGCAATCTCGTCACCAGTGTTTCCACTAGAAAACTTGGGCCACGTAGACACAGACTGCGAGGACTAGAGGCTTCCATCACGCCCGGAGCAAGTCCAAAAGGAAGAGTACCTACCATCAGAGATGGAGAACTCTATGCAACTGGACCGCACACCACTCTAGGAGAAGCCGCCTCCTCTCAGGGACACGACATTTCCCAGCTTTTGCATGGTCGCGTCTCCGCACTTCAGCCCATACCGGTGATCTCTATTGTTTTTGTCTATTTTTTTGTCATGTACATGCCGAACTTTCATGCATTTTGTCCATGGTTATTATAATTAGGCTATCTACACTTTCTACAGTTATAGCACCCACCCTTACGGACCAAAATTTTGAACTCTTTTTGTATCAGTGACAATCTATACTTAAGTTATGAAGCGGTTTGACTGGCTGAGTTGGTTTTCCCTCAGGGAAGCTCAGTATTTACAGCTTGAAACCATGGAAATTCTCTGTACTCCTTCATTTTGATAGACTTTTATACAATCTTACTTATAAAAACAAAATATTGAATAAAATTTTAAAAATAGCTTATACTATTCATTAACTAAGACATGTTATAGCATTATATAAATTACTTTAAATCTCCATACAACGTTATAATATTCTATAAATTTCTCTCTTTCATGTATATCACGCAATTGTTTGTTGCAAAATCTATATGACCAAAGTCTTTCGTGCAAAATGTATATCATGTAACACATTGGACATGAAAAGTGTGAACCCGGAACTCCACCAACCCGCAACTGCGTAATTGTTCAGTACAAAATGCATGAATTTTTATAGCATTATACAAATTAGTATAAATCTTCGTACAATGCTATAATCTTCTATAAATTACTATCTCATGTGTATGAAAGAATTGTTGGGTGCAAAAATCCTATTGTATGCTAATTTTTTGGTCTTCAATGACGTTGATGTATTAAATATTCATGTAATTTCTAGATATATGTAACATACATTATTTTTTTATAATACGTTTGTATAGTTCGCAAGCCCGCTTGTCAATTTGTATAGGGCACGAAACAAGAGAGGCCCATTTTTGAAACCGACAACCCGAGAACCCGCGATCCAAAAACTGGCTAAGTATGGAATGACCGCTCTGTCCAGGCTCTGTAAAACATGTGCAAAGAAAATCAATTCCGCAATGCTATATCTTTTTTTTCCAAGAAAAGCCTTAGTTTTAAAGAAAAATAGTTCGACAATGCTAAATTTTTAGTGTTTTTCTCCACGAAACTATGTAACAGACCTTATTTCTATTCTATTGTATCACTGACATTATTAATTTCTGATAAAATTTTATAGTCCGCCACTTCGACTGTCATTTTGTATATCGCGGAACTATCGGTCCTATTTGTAGGCCACGAAACATAAGAGGCCCAACTTTGAACCCACCACCCCGAGAACCCGCGATCTAAAAACTGGCTAAGTATGCAATGAGGGCTCTGTCCATGCTCTATAAAATATCTTCCCCATACTTTATAAAAGTACAAATTTCGTATGTATAAATCTAAATATATACTTTATACAAGTACATATTTCGTATGTATAAAAGTACATATTTAATATGTATAAAACTATATATTTACTTTACTATGTTCTGCATGCAAAACATATATACTTCAACTTTCTACCCATGTGTCTCTACTACCTCAGATTTACTCCCATCCCAACCTGGCAGGGACTCCGCTGCCATGCAACACTTGTTTAACAAAAAAAAATGCAAAAAATGTGTTGTAATACATATTAACACATAATTTTCTACCTTTAAATTAATTCTTGAAAAGTAAAGTGACATTGTCTTCATGCAATGAATGAGAATAACTTCTTTATTTAACAAAAAAAAATGAAAAAGGTGTTATAATACATATCAACACATACTTTTTCTAGTTTTAAACTAAGCCACTTACAATTTTTTCTTAAAAAAAATGGAATCATGTGCAATTATTAAAGCTTAGAAAAGTTTTGCAAAAGTCTTTTGAAAAGGTAAGGGAGAGGTTGAATATTGGAAAGTAATGGAAAAAGTTTTTAAAACAAGTGAATGAAGTTGCTTATACCTCTCTCTTAAAAATGTTTTAATATATTAGTTGTATTTAGTCTAAAGAAAAAAAATATAATAATTACTAGCATACCCCCGGGGAAAGTAAACATCGAAGTGAATTGGGGTGGTTATGTTGTTTAAAGACCATGAGATTTTTGTTTTTGGGGAGGATTCAAAGTGACGTAGCCATAGATAGTCAATGTTCAAAGTTTTGGACCAGTGATTTAAATCCCTATTCTCAGGTACATATAATGCATCTAATAAATCCTATACAACATTTGTGTGAGATTGGGTGAATGAACATATTTGGACCTACAACAATAGAAGAAACAAATTTATCATGAGAACAAAATGATTTACTTATATAACTCTTCATGCCACCATGGTGGTCATTGTGGTCAATGAAGGGAAGAAAACAACATCGATTAGAATAATTGCAAGCTTCATTTGTGACAATCCAATTTGATCAATTTAAGCAAATGATAAGTGTTGAATGAAAATGCATCAAATGGGTAGGAGGGAGGAAGAAACAAAGCATTATTCTAGATAATCACAACTTCAAACATAGTATTTTTTTTTATGCAATATCATAATTAAGATTGTAAAAATTGGAAGCAATCACCATTGCATCTAAACAAATAAATATGCAATGTAAGAAGCCAGTGTGGACCTAGAAAATAAAAATTTTCCATCCACACACAACCAACAATATATTGAATAGAATGAAACAGTCCATGTCGTATACTCAATGTTATGCCCTTCTCCATGAGTTTGCAATTCATGCTTTCTGATGTTCCATTCCATCAACAGCTAAGTCAAATCTAGGAGTTTAACTTATTAATGTTTTTTCAACCATCTTATGATCCACCAAGATTTCTCCATTAGCCCTTACTTGATTTACAATTCTCATAACATGAGTAAAAAATTATTGCATGGACTTTGATTCTTCCATTAAAAAATATTCAAATTCATTTCCTTAGCAATTGAAGTCTAACGAAACTTGAACTTATTTGTTCCTTGATCTACATTGTAGGATATCCAAAGCTTCCTTTGACTTCATTTCTACAATTGTTCGGAAAATCATCCCACTTGTTGAATGTAAAAGAGTGCCTTGGAGTTCTTTTTCTTGTTCCCTTTCCATGGATTTCTTCTAGTTTGCATCCATGTATTGTAAAAGGAACGATTTGAGATCAAGTAAGGCTGATGTTACCCTTGTCGATAGTTATGGTTCCTTCAAATTTGAGTTTTTCACATTCTAAAATTTGTCGAACTTGCACTGCAAACATGCCTCCTAAATATCTTTGGATGTATTGTAAACTATTGAAATGACGTCGCTTCCTTAAATATATATCTACTAACTCTTGATAACTTGTTTCTTTGATACTAATTGAAGATTTATAACAAAATTGTATAACAAAACATAGAATATCAAACAAGAAACAAAATTGAGAATTCAAATATGTGTTGTTGCACCTAAATTAACTATTGTCTTAGTTCTAAGATATTCTTGTTCATAATTATAATAGTAATATATTGATTATATTTCTTTTTCATAATTATAATAATATATTGATTATAATTGTTTTTCAGAATTATAATAATATATTGATTATAATGTCATTATTAACTATTATTATTATTAATATATAAATTATAATAAATATTTAATAATAAGTATAATTAATAAATATATGAATTATTGTAAGTGTTTAATAATAAAAGTGTAAATATTTAATCAGATTTGCATGAAATCAACAAACGATCATGACCAAGCAATCTTTCCTTTTAATTGAAAAAAGGAATAGAAAGTGGGGTACATGTAATGCACCTTAAAACTACATGAAGGAGCTGCAAAGCAAAGTTAACTCTACCCAAGCTCCATAATATAAATCGAATGGAAATATAAATTCCTCCTTGTGTATTGCAGAAAAAACATACATGAAACTAAAGTTAAATCTAATCTAAGTCGACAACTCCCAACAAATAACAAACAACCAATGGATACCTAATAGTGCTCTTAACTATGAGAGGACACCATTAAACACTGAAAAAAAATTAAGCAAAAATATTTTGTCTCTTACAAAATAAATAATACATTAATTCATTACTTAATTTTTTTTTATATTTAACTAAAATTAATTGTTATACTAACATATATAAAATTTATCAAAAGACTAAGGTAGGTACTCGGGCGAATCATTTTCCGCTCCGAGCATTACGGGGGCAGGCCACCAACCCAAACCATTAATACGAAGGTTCCAGGAAACTTCACTATGTTTTTAATCATTTTTTGTGCATTACGGGGAGCACGCCACCAACCCAACCCATTAATACGAAGGTTCCAGGAAGCTTTACTATGTTTTGTTTTCATTAATAGAATTTAATAGTGGTCAGAATTTATGTTATGATTAGTTATTTAGCAAATTTAATAGTGGCCAGAGAAATTATGTTTGACAATAAATTATGTTAATTACATACAGGTGGAGTTATATAGTATTTTACATATATTATATTACTAGCAAAGTCACATAATTGTGACTAATGAACGCCGAAAGGCATATGAAACGCGTAGACGGCATATGAAACGTGCAGACCACTAAAACGCCTAAGGAAAACACAGGGACAGGTGAGGAAATTCATGGTTAATAATCCAAACATGATATGAAATGCACAGACTGCTAAAACGCCTGAGGAACGCAGAGACGGGTGAGGAAATTCATGGTTAATAATCCAAACGTGGTAATGTTAAACGTTAATCATTTAAACATGGCAATCGTATAGTGCTATAGTAATTTCTTAATATGATTAGGTAAATGTTAAAAAGTAAATAGGTTAACCGATGCATTCAAAAATACAAGGAGATTATGAAGAGTAAATCACATTCATTGATTTGGGAGGACGACTAAGAATATTCCAGCATCTTTAATTGTTAGCCATCAGATTAGAATTTTAAATTAAAAGATGATTAATTGTGCCCATTGNTATGTTTTGTTTTCATTAATAGAATTTAATAGTGGTCAGAATTTATGTTATGATTAGTTATTTAGCAAATTTAATAGTGGCCAGAGAAATTATGTTTGACAATAAATTATGTTAATTACATACAGGTGGAGTTATATAGTATTTTACATATATTATATTACTAGCAAAGTCACATAATTGTGACTAATGAACGCCGAAAGGCATATGAAACGCGTAGACGGCATATGAAACGTGCAGACCACTAAAACGCCTAAGGAAAACACAGGGACAGGTGAGGAAATTCATGGTTAATAATCCAAACATGATATGAAATGCACAGACTGCTAAAACGCCTGAGGAACGCAGAGACGGGTGAGGAAATTCATGGTTAATAATCCAAACGTGGTAATGTTAAACGTTAATCATTTAAACATGGCAATCGTATAGTGCTATAGTAATTTCTTAATATGATTAGGTAAATGTTAAAAAGTAAATAGGTTAACCGATGCATTCAAAAATACAAGGAGATTATGAAGAGTAAATCACATTCATTGATTTGGGAGGACGACTAAGAATATTCCAGCATCTTTAATTGTTAGCCATCAGATTAGAATTTTAAATTAAAAGATGATTAATTGTGCCCATTGCCAATAGGTATACGCCTTTCGGCGTAATTAAATTAAATTTTAATATCACAAATGTATTACAAACGACATAAAATTTGTCATTTCAATGTGAACAAATAATTAAAATCACAAAATACAAGAAATATTTCATTTTAAAATTTTGTTTTTATAAATTTTGATTTTTCAAAAAATTGTTTTAATACAAATGTATAATATATAGAGAACATTATAGAAACTATATGAAAAAAAATTGTTTTAATAAAAGTCAAGCTAAGTTCACTTCCAACCAATTACAATATATATATAATAATAATATAATAACAACGATTAAGTCGTGTCAATTTTGAAGCGGATTGGAAGAAACAGATCTCCCTCGTGCAAATACACCATTTCTTGCATATGGTGCCAAACCCAAATACACAGTTTTATCCAGAATTTTTTTGGATCCCGAGGTCTTATGATAAGTTGGATCTTAGTGATATTTATATTATTTGTCTAGTTCAAACTTGGGAGCATGAAGAGTCTAAGGTACCTACCATAAAAGGTTTTGTTTTTTGGTCGACATGGAACAAAGTCCCATCATAGAGGGATAGGAGGCACAGCTTGTTATATTAGAAAGAACATTTCTCCTCACATTCAATTTCATAAGATCGACCCTCTCAATCAATACATTTGGATAGAAATTTCAAACACCAATGCTAAGAATATGTATATAACAATTTGTTATTTTGCACCTCTTAATTCTATTTTTTATAAGAAAAACAATCTAGATAGAAATTGTCCATATAATAATTTAGAACGAGATATTTATAGTTTGAAAAATGAAGGTAATATCCTCCTGCTAGGATACTTTAATGCTAGGAATGAAACTAACCAAGCTACTGTTTTAAGCAATGATTCCAGCCATAATCCTTTATGGCTAGATGAGGACCTTGTTTTATCTAATAGCTACAAAAGAATCTTTGAAGACCTAATTGAGAATTTGTTTGGTACTGAGTTGGTCAAGCTCTGCAGCTCTATAGACCTAATGTTTTGCAATGGAGTAATCAAGTGGTCAAACTCCAACCATATGACTTGTATTCATAGGTTGGTGTTACACATCAAAATGCCACACTTGTGTGTCGCAAAGTGATGTATGCACCTTGTTAAGTGTTGCAAGCACTGACTCAAGTGACGTATGCACCTTACCAAGTTTCTCATTCATTTTGCTAAGTTTCACAACCCCTTGACACCATGAAATACATTTTTCAAAATCCCTAAGTAAGTTTGGAAGAGAAAACCAACCATTTGGGGTCAGGAACCACACCTTTTTCTTGGAAATTTCGACTATTTTTGGGCATTTATGAAGGGTGGCACTCCCCTACTCATACAAAGGGAGTGCTAGTGCTCCCCCTGCCTTGCTTAGGGGGCGCCAATGGCACTCTGTCTCTCACTAAGGGGGGCAACAATTTGGCTAGAGGAAAATATGGAATCTCCCACCTTTTCCTAAGGGCCAACTCCAAAGGGATGAGGTTGTTTTGGTCGACTCCTATACTATAGCTGTATTTTATGATCAAATCCCAACTTAAGGAGCCATATCCTCAACCATTTTCCTCATTTTCTCATGGTGTTTGAGCCTCTCAGGCCTATATATTGAAGGTATTTCCATGGTGAAGGGGAAGGAAATTGTTGTAGTATGATCATTCTGATCTTAAGATATTCATGCAAGGGTTGGGTGAGGAGTGCTTGGAGAATATACTGTGTCATCAAGCATGCTTTGTAAGTGCCTTCTTTTGTCTTTCCAATTAATATAAACTTGGCATATTCCTTTCAAGTTCATGTGTTCTACAGCTACATTTTCTTGTCTTTTGTCGTTTCAGTCTTCATAGATAGATCCTCTTTGTCTAATCATATAGAGTAAGATGAAGACTTCCTTTTCTAGTCTTTACAAGACTTCATTCACATTGAGGAGCTTGGATATCAAGCTCAAGGATTGGAGCAACGAGGACGACCATCGCAATAAGGTACACCACATTCTTCTTCTCTCTTGCTTGATTGATTGAGTTATATTTAAAGGGAAAGTAACAACCACTTTTTCTCTTCTATATTTGGATCAAAGAAGGGGTCTTGGTCCAAAGGGGAGCTTAGTCTGTTCACAGGGTAAGATTTCTCATAATAGAAAAATGGCGACTCCACTAGGGATCGACTTTTGACTAATTTTTCCGTTGTTTCATCTTGTATCCTTGATTGTGATTAGATATTGCTTGTTTGATGCTTGATTATGAGTTATTTTCCCTTCCCTCTTCTTGTTTGAAGAGTTTACAAAGCCATTGACTGAGTCTTTACTGAGTTTTAGCTGTTGGAAGCCATTTTTGAACTTTTCCAGAATCAACACTCCCTTGCAATTCACACCAGGGTGCCACTGGATTGAATCACGCTCCCCCCTGAGTCTTCTAGGGGGCACCATAGTGTCTTGTTCCTTTGGTAAAAGGGGTTCCAGTCTCCTCTTTTAAGTGTTTTTGATTGGTTTTGCCCTGCTTTTCTCAGTCTTCTTTTGAGAGTTTTTGAGCCAGGGTCTCCTGATCAGTCTTTGACTTTGGTTGATTAAAAATTTGACATTTATTACTCATTTCATTTCCTTCTTTGAGTCTACAAATATCTCCTAGTTGTGATCCCCTTGGGCTAACAAGATCGCTTGGTTCGTCCTTCCTTTCATTTGTCTAATCTTCGTCTCGCAAAGTTTTCAGATTGCTTAATTCTTTAGGAGTTTTCATCAACTAGGGTTCGCAAAGGTTGTTTGGTTTTGATCCCTTTTTCGTCTTCATTGAAACATCTTTATTTATGACGATTAAGATTCTATTGTTTACCACAAACCATCCTTGAATGTTGTTTCTTATTGCTCATGATTTGAGGATTTTCATGAGTGTTTTTTTTCTTTCTCCCTTGCATCTTTGAGTCCTTGATTGAACAAGTTATCTCACACTTTGTTTCTTTCAATTCTCATCATTTTTTGAGTGCACCTTGTTTGGTTTTTGTTTTGCCTCACGTTTCTTTGTGTCAAACATTGATCTCTTTCATTTCATTTGAAAGATAAGAATCATACAAGTTTGCATATCTTATTTCATAAATAATAAAACAGATAAGTTTATGCATTATTTAAGAAGTTTGTTTTGGTACATGTTTGAAAAAACACCTAGTTTTGCATGTTCATTTCAGTTTTCGGAAACATATGCTTGGTAGTTTGGCATCAACTAGATCCCATAAATTGAAAGTTTCATGTTCTGAGTACTTTCTTCTGTTAAGAAGAATATAACTATTCTCATTTCCATACATAGAATTCATCGAAAAAGAATAAACTACATCTCATTCTTTTGCATTCTATTTGAATCGAGTCTCTCACACATCATCATTTTCATCTCTGTGAACCTATTGAATAAAATCCATTAAATTAAATCACATGCTAATAAAATAAAATATAACATTTTTTTGTTTTAGCACACCAACAATAGCACAAGATTAGGGTCTTTGGACTAGGAAAAGTGAGTAAATTGTCCAACACTACTAAATAGACTGTAGAGCACTAAAGAATGAAAAAATACAAATTTCGTATAATATTAGTTGGGAAGCCCTTCTCACATAGGGGCTAAACAAGATGTCATGTGCAGAAGAGAAGCTAAGATCACACCTCCAAATCTTCACCAATCATAGTGGAAAGATCATATAGTTGGGTCCTTTGGAGTCTATTACTCCACTTGTCCTCAGTCCTCTGGAAGAATTTCAGACTTTGATATCCTGCCCATATGTTCGGTCCCAACTATCGAATCTACCCACTTGGAAGTTGACTATGAGATGGTAGCCTTAGTGGCCTTTCCTAGGTATCTACATAGGTGATTGTGGGGGAATTATCATGGTAATTGGAAAAAACATTGTATCACACTCTCAGTACCATTGGAGGGTGATTCTACAAAAGTGAGGGTTACTTGCACTAAGAAGGGCTATGATGTGGAGGTCAGGGTAACTTCTTCTCATTTCTTCGTTGGCGTCTTGATATCCTGTCTTCGAAAGATCCTTGAGCCTACTTTTGCTTGGTTGATTTCTTTTAGTTTTCTTAGGAGTGTGTTTCTTTGACTTTTGTAGTCGGCCTTAGGATCGGAGATTTCACAGTATACAAGGTATGGAACCTAAATTTTAGGAACCTCAACACAATGTTTCTTACAAAGGAACGATCAAAGATCAAACTTCCGAGATCGGGAGCATAGCTCCTGGAAGTAGCTAACACATAAAAGAACCATTCAAAACATTCGTAGAAAGACTTGCATCTTACGTGAATCCTCATTTTACTGATACACTCAGACTACCACTCACTGATCCACCACCCGCGAGATATTTTGATGCCTATTATTCTTACAATTTACCGCCCGATTCAACCACTATACCATCTTTTGTGATGAACCCACCTATTTTTGGTTTTCTTGAAGGACTTGGGAATTTTTCTGTATCCACAACTCATGTAGTTAACACTGCTGGTGTTGCATTTTAACTAATAATATCAGTGACCTAGGTAACCCTGACACAACCACTTGCGAATACATATGATCCTTTCGCAGATGGGTTAAGTAATATTCATGCTTCACTTTTTCCACACATGTACCCACCAAACGCTTTACTTGGTCGTTCCATTCGTCAGATGGTCGGTAGTCAATTTGTTCACTCAAACAAGGTTACACAAGCTACTCAACCTCCATCTCAAAAATCGTAGATGAGTTTACCCTACATTGGAGGTCAATCCTCAATGGGAAGCCAAACTTTAGCTGCGGGGCAACCTTCAACTAGAGGGAAAAATTTTACTGGGGGGAAGCCTATGTGGTTGCAACATCAACAAGCTTGGGGGAAAGCCACTCCTGCAAGTCCTTCTATCCATAATACCACTGGCCTGTATCCTAAACAACCATTTCTAGGAGTTGTTAATCATTTTTGGGGTCAATCCAATCTGGCAGGAATTCCTCAGCCATGAACTTTTCCCTATCAATTCTTACGCAACAGTCCCTTCAACCATCATACATGGGGGGATCAACATGTCAATCTTAGTATGTATTAGTTCCATTTGTTCAATTACAGTACATGGGTGGACCACTAGGTCATCCAACCTACATAGGTGGACAATCAGGACAACCACCCTACATGGGTGGAAAACATGGGAAACCATCGTACATGGGAGGACCATCTAGTTTTTCCATTTCACCACAACCTAGATACGGTCCTACTGGTGTTTCCATGACATATGGTTATCTTCAGTTACATCCACACAATAACCGACAACTTCCATTTTTGTCTACTTTAGATCTAGAAGATTTGTTGCATTTCACAAACAATCACATTCAACATGCCTTGTTTTGGCCTGCCATCCCTGCCAAATTACCGTTTGATATTTCGAAATTCAATGAAAAACTTGGGGAAGATCCTAACAATCATGTTATGAATTTCCATTTATGGTGTTATTCCAACTCTTTGATGGGCGATTCCATTGGTGTGAGACTTTTTCATAGAACACTTATAGGTGCAACAACCAAATGCTATATTGAGCTGCCACGTAACTCCTTTGTCGACTTTAATTCTCTTGCCATGGATTTCCTCACACATTTTCAATTTCCTATACAATATGAGACGAGTACAAAACTTTTTACCTCACTCAGGCCATCCTCTTCCACCCACATTTCTGATCACATTCATGAGTGGAGGTGACAGAGATGGTTGATTAAAGCTCCAATTCTAGAACAAATCTTTGCGGATTGGTTTACAAAGTCTTTCTTGCCTCCCATCGCCAGAGATGTTTCTATTGGAAATTTTTGTTACTGAAAAGCACGCTATCATCCGTGCACAATATTTGGACTTGGTATATTCCCAGTCCAACACACTTTACGATCTGATCCCTAATGTTCCTCACCCGTCGAATGATCCGACCAAACCTGATACTAAACCGGATTTCTCTTCGAACACCACAACTACTTCCACTCCTACTCAAACCTTCAAGGTGAATGCGGTCCAATCCACTTCATATCATAAACCAAGAGGTAAGAAGAAAAACAAGGGTAAATCCAAGAAATCTTCTGACCAGCAGGATATCGCCAAGATTGTTGATAGTCAATCGAATAGGAAGGCTAAGTTTCCTTGCATGATTTGGTAGGAAGATCACTACACGAAATAATAACCTTATCGTGGGGAAGTAGCTAAATTTTTGAAGGGTACCTCCCAACAAGTTCAACAACAACATATGGTTTCACAAAATCCTGCCGCTCCACAAAGGGGAAACACAGGTCATTCCTACCATGGGGATGCTTCATCGAGCACCTCTGAGGTGTACATGTTTAAGGCGGTTAATGTAATGACCCAAGAAAACACTTATGATACTACTCCAGGTAATCATGCCAATGGAAAGGCTATTGATCAAACCTCCACATCTACTCCTCCTCCATATTCCACTCCTCTTCAGAATGAGAAGCCAATTTCTGACGTAGTGTTGCACCCACCCAAGGGAACAATTCGAAAAGTGACATCTAATCCAAATTCCCATGCTACCCAAAACTAAAATTTCATTGAATATTTGGTGCAAGTGCCTGGTGCTATGTCAACCCTCGAAGTTCTACAGAACTGTCCAAGTCAACGTAGAACCTTATTTTCATCCATTGGAGCTATGGATTTAGAGGAGTCAAATATGATTACATTTAATCTGGATTATTTTAAGGAGAGGCTCTCCCACCACTTAACATTCCGAATTCAAATTTTGGTTAGTGGCAAGAACATCCATCGCATTGTTTTGGATGAAGGAGCCTCCACCTGTGTCATGTCTTTGCCTTGTTGGAGAGCCCTTGGTTCTCTTAAACTTACCATGTCTCCTACCACCCTGATAGAATTTGATGGGCATGGTTTCCAACCTCACAGACTCTTGCAATATTTTTCTATGACATTGAAGGGTAAAACCGTTTTGGTCGATATCGAAGTGGTTGAAACACCCCTAGATTATAATATGTTCCTTGGTCATAGTTGGTTCTATGTGATGACTATATTTGCATCTACAGTGTTTCGTATCTTACGATTTGCCCATCAAGGAAAAATTGTCAATGTTGACCAACTTGACTATATAACTCTAGATATCCACAATGCTACAACGAATAATGTCCCTTTTCTTTGTCTTTCTAAAGCCTTTGTAAAAATGTCTACAACTTGTTCTTTTGACCTCCATAATTCTAACCAGATCTCTTTGTTATTCACCAATTCTCTAATGAAATGATACATTGTATCAATATGCTTGGTTTTCTTATGAAACACATGATTCTTTGATAACATGATGGTTGAATTGTTGTCACAAAAAACTATTGTTGGTTCATGTTGTTCCTGCAACAAATCTTTTAACATCATTCTCATCCATACTGCTTGACAAGTTGTGCTTGTAGTTGCGACGTACTCTACCTCTATTGAAGAAAGAGTCACGATGGGTTGCTTCCTTGATGCCCATGATAGCATACCTGTTCCAAAATGAAATGTGTACCCAGAGGTACTTTTCCTGTCATCTATGCTGCCTCCACAATCACTGTCAGTGTATCGAATGAGTCTAAAATCTTATGAAGTGGAGTACTTGATGCCAAAATATTTTGTTCCATTCACATATCTCATGATTCTCTTTCCTGCCTTCCAATGTGATTCTTTTGGAGTTTCTATGAACCTTTAAATTAGGCTCACTCCATACATAATATCAGGTCTTGTTGTTGTGAGATACATAAGACTTCCTACCATTATTTCAAACAGTGTGGGATCCACCTTGGACCCTTTATCTTCCTTGCTTAACTTCAATCCTGTTATGACAGGTGTTGGTGTTGCTTTTGAACTTATCATATTGAATATTTTCAATATTTAATGCGCAGACTTAGAGTGTGAGATAAATATGCCAGTTTTGGACTGGTGCACTTCTATTCCCAAAAAATATCTCATAAGCCCTAAATCAATCATTTCAAATTCATCCTTCATGACTGACTTGAATTATTCTATGCCAAATTCACTTTTAAAAATCAAATCATCCACATATAAACAAACAATTAACATGTTACCTTGTTGATTTGCTTTAATGTACAATGTTGGTTCACTTTCACTTCTCTGAAATCCATTCTATCTGAGATAAGAATCTATGCAACTGTACCAGGCTCTTGGAGCTTGCTTTAAACCATACAGTGCTTTCTTCAATATGTACACTTTGTCTTCTTGTCCTGGAACCTCATAACCTTGTGGTTGTTCCACATATACTTATTCTAGATTTCCATTAAAAAATGTTGACTTTACATCCATCTGATAAACTGGCCACTTGTACTGCGCGACAATTGCTAACACTATTTTGACTGTGTCCATGCGCACAACTAGTGCAAAGGTTTCATTGAAATAAATTCCAAGTTGTTGTGTAAAGCCTCTTGCAACTAATCGTTCCTTGTGCTTCTACACTTTGCCTTCTGCATCTTGCTTGGTTTTATAAATCCACTTGACACTTATAACATCCTTGTCTTCAGGAGCATATACAAATTTTCATGTTTGATTGTTCTCTATGCGTCTGATTTCTTCATCCATGGCTTGTTCCCATACATCCTCTTTGACTTCTTCTTCAAAGGTTAATGGATCATCTATTTGTGAAAACAAAGCAAAAACTGAAAAATGAATTTGTTGCGTCTTCATTATAGATGTCACACAGACTTCTTGTCTTTCTTGGTAACAACCTTCCTAATGTTGGATCTGGAGATGTAGAACTACTCAGATTTCTTGCTAATGTTTGTTGTTCTCTATATGTAGACTGCACACTTGTTGTTCTTACTAGAGTATTATGTGTCATGTTTTGTGTCGCAGTGTCAGGTGTAGAAGGGACTACGCACTGACTTGTACACGGTATTTGAAACACCTCATATTCTTATGTTGTTTCATCATTCCACATTGCATCAATAATTTTCACTGTCTTTGTTATGGTTCCATCCCATGATTCATTCTCCACGAACTGAACATCCGAAATGATTATGAATTTTCTTGCAACAGGGTCATACATCTTGTATCCTTTTGTTTCTTTAGAATACCCAACAAATATACATTTATGTCCTTTGTTTTCCATCTTCCTTCTCAGCTCATCTCGAACATGTGAGTATGCGACGCAAACAAAAAAATTTAAGTGCACCACATTATGCTTTGAACATGTCCAGGCTTCTTGAGGAATTTTGTTCTTCACACTCTTTTTTAGACATCTGTTCAATATGTATACTGCAGTTTCTACTAGTTCAACCCAATACTCATTCGACAAATGTTTGGTTGTCAACATATTGCACGCCATTTCCATGATGGTTTTGTTCTTTCTCTCTACGACACCATTCTTCTGTGTTGTGTATCGCGTGGTAAATTGTTTGTACATGCCATGAACTTTACAAAATTTCTGAAATTCCCTTGACATGTACTCTCCTCCTCTGTCCATTCTTAGAAACTTGATGTAATAACCACTATGTTTCTCCACAAGTGATTTAAACTGTTGAAAACAACCCAATGCATCAGATTAATGCTTAGAAAATAAATCCATGTCTTTCTTGAGAAATCATCAATAAATGTCAGAAAATAATTATTGCCTCCTATAGATGGAGTTTGCATTAGTCCACAAATGTCTAAATGTACTATTTCCAGTGGAGCTTTTTCTCTATAAGACTTGCCAACTGGAAATGATTCTTTGTGATTCTTTCCAAATATGCAGCCTTCACATATCCTTTCTGGTTTTTCTATCAATGGAAAACCTTTTACCATGTCCTTTGTGTGTAGCAATTTCATACCTCAAAAGTTCAAATGTCCAAATATGAAATTCCATAACCAGGAATCATCCTATATTTCAGATTGGAATGTTGCCTTCATCTCTGTGCCATTTTCTCCTTTCTTAATACCGTGCGCACTATTTTCTTCATTAGTATTGCGTGCACTTTCTGCTGTAAATGCAGTGTCTAACTGTGCACTTTTCCCTTTATCAACAACTAGCATTGTATTATTCTTCTTGGTTGGCTTCAAAGTCAATGGGAACATTTTGTTACTTATCATCTGGATTTTTTCAATAAATAGATTGCTTGGGCATTTATCCATGATCACGCAATGATTATCTTCCATGTAGATTCTATATCCTTTCTGTAACAATTGTCTTGTGCTCATCAGATTATGCTTCATACCAAAAACATAATATACATCAGTCATAACTTTATGTTCTCCTTGTTTAGTTAAAATATTTATACTTCCTTTGCCTTAGATAGTGACTTGGATATCTGTTCCAAGTGTAACCTTGGTTTGGACTGACTCATCCAAACTAGAAAACAGTTCTATGTTTCTTGTCATGTGGTTACTGCAGCCTGAATCTAAATACCATATGTCACAAGGACTTGCTTGAGAAACATTGCATTCAACTGGTGAAACTATATTAGGCATTTCTGCAGCACTAGGCATTGCTACAACATGCGCCATAAACATAGGGTGATTTTGGTTATTTGTGTTGTTTGACTGATCTTGACTTTGCTTGTTCTGATTATACTGTCTCTTTCTGCACTCATATGCCTAATGCCCATACTTTTTACATTAATGGCACTGAATATTTGATTTGTCAGTTCTTTGACAACTTGACTGACTGGTACTTGGGTTTTGACCTCTTCCCCCAGTATTTCCAGTACTTCTACTGCATCCATCTCTGACAGAACTTCTTCCTCTGCTTCTAGAGTTAACTCTTCCCCTTCCTCTTCCATGACTTATAGATGACTGAACAGAAAATGCATTCTCTAAGGACATACTCGACCTATTCAATCTGTGTTAATGATTAATGAGGGAAGCTTGTAGTTCATCTAGACTGAACTGACTCAAATATTTGCTCTCTTCTAGAGTCACAACAAGAGTATCAAATTTACGAGGAAGAATCCTAAGTACCTTCTCAACAAATTTTTTTTCTTCTATGGTTTCACCATAAGACTTAATCTGATTTATTATTCCAATGACATGGGTGTAGAATGAATTTATTGTATCTGAATATTTCATTGACAGAGTTTCAAAATCTCTTCTAAGAATCTACAGTTTTGCAATATTTACTTTGTCCATACCCTGATAAGAGGTTTGTATTATGTCCCATGCTTCCTTGTCTTGCTTTGCTGATGAAAATCTTGGAAGTATGCTCTCATGCATGACTTGATGTTTGTAAAACAACGCATTTCCATCCTTCTTTCTCTCATATTTCAAGACATCTTTCTCAACTTGTGTGAGGGAATTATATGCTTCCTTATATACTAGTTCGACACAACCATTCTTGACTATCTCCCATACATCTTGACCTCAGAAAAATGCCTTTATGGTCAAGGAACACATCTCATAATTCTTTCCTATAAAAGTGGGAAGTTGCAGATTTGAGGTAGAAGCCATATTTCACTTTTCAACAGAGTTTCTTCTCTTGGAATTGTTCTGATAGAACCTTCTCTCGATCAAATTTTCTTTTGATAAACCTGCTCTGATACCAGATCTTGGATCAGATCGATGGCACGCACAGTATACTCTGTGCAACATAGTTTCAAATACTGTGCACCAAACAGGCTACACAACAGAATTCTCAAGACCACTACCCAGTGCATAGACTGCTTATTTTGCTACGTGCTGTGAATACACACACTTAATGATATCATTTATGAATGCAGAATAACACAGTGTTATGCTTAGCACATAAAATTAGAAATAAGACAAAAACTTGTCAATACACAAAATGTTTGATATTAATGAACTTCAACGTAGTGAGAGAATACAAAATACAATGACAGAGATGAGCTAAGACTGACTCAACATTAAACACTACCATTAATACGACTGACTCTTCAACTACTTATTAGAACTTGAGAAGAAAAGGATTGGCTATATTTATAGATCTCCTTCTTGCCGACTGACTTTTGAGTAAACGTGCGACTTTTCACTTATAGACTGACTTACTGAAAAATCGACTACTGACAGATTGACTGCTAGATAAACTAACAGAGATGTGAAGATATCACCGACTTGTAATTGCTATTTCCAACATGTAATTGGTTCATGTTATATTCTAATTTATTAAATGATGTTAAGGACCTCAAGAGACAGAATGGTGGAGGCAATTCTTACAAAGTCCCTGCAACTCTAGTACTAACGCGGTTCTGATCTTCTGCGAAGAGTCTGTATAAGCCAAAGTCTGCTATTTTGGGTCTGTGTTTATGATCCAGTAAAATATTGCTTGCTTTAATATCTATGTCAATGATCCAAATCTCAGATTCCTCATGAAGATATGCCAACCCACGCACAGTTCCAACAATAATTTTATACCTCTCTTTCCAGTCAAGTAAATGACGTTTTGTTGTATCTGCAATCAATGCCTCAGATACAATAAAAACATTAACAAGCTAGAAAAATAAACTCCAATTGAATAGACCGAACATTAGCAACATTAAGTCGTTCAAGGATGAGAAGAGACCAAATAAGATCATGTCAAGACTGTTGATTGGGAGGTATTTGTAAACTAGTCTTTCTGAGCTTTCAACGGAGCAACCAAGCAATTTCACTAGATTCATGTGTTGAACATGACTGATGAGATTTGATTCATTAGGAAATTCAATGTCCCCATGCCTTGAAACTAGATTCAATCGCTNGGATAGAGTAAAATTAATAAATTAAAATTTTAAATGAGGAAGCTCACTTTAAAGACACTTCCAAAACCTCCTTTGCCAAGTTTGTTCTCCATTTTAAAATTGGAAGTAGCTTTTCTCAAAATATCGTAATTGAAAATGAGCTTTGGACTGACTGTAGTTCAAGACAAGATAACTTTTGTGAAAACACATAATGTGAGGGCATCTATTTATTCATTTGGTAGAGAAATAGGCCAACAATTCATAACACACATTATTTAGCCGCATCTTAGATCCTTAACACTGAAATATTTAAGAAAAAATTTAGAACCTTTGGTTCTAGATATTCGGTCCCAATGTTTCATGCGAGAGGATAAATACCACATCCAAAGGCCTATGGTTGCACTTAATCCAAGCACAATAACTATTACACCCAAAGTTATCCCAAGAACCTTGCCTTTTGCAAATTTTCTCATGACATCTCAGTGAATAGTGTTTTGTTTCACCAAAATGAAATCTTTACAAAACAAATAAATTTCTCATCATTGAAAACTATGTGAAAGAAACTACTGGATGTTGGAGGGCCTTTTTCCGGCAGCGACGATGAAACATTGCTCCCTTTTTTTTCTTTCTACGAATCTGCACAAGAAATCTCAGTAAATTGGCTATGTTTTAGTTCACGAAAATAAAATCTTTACAAACAAAATATATTTTTGATCATTGCAAATTATGCAAAAGAAAATACTAGAGGTTGGAAGGCCTTTTCCCGGTGGTGACAACAAGAGATTTCTCCCTTTTTTGTTTTCTACAAACCTGCACAAGAAATCTCAGTAATTTGCCTATGTATTAGTTCACGAAAATGAAATCGTTACATAACCATTGTATACTCTTTATAATCTTAAACTATATGAAAGATGTAATGTCCCCATCTTCCTAATCTCTCTAAGAGAGAATTCCGCTATTCTAATTGAGTTCCCATAGGCTAGGGAGGAAAATAATCAAGGGGACATTATCCCACATTCATAAGAGAAGGAAAGAAAATCTCAAGTTAGAAGTATAAAAAAATGGGATAGGAGGAGTTTAGGATCATTCTGGCATTAACTCATTTGATAAAAATATTTTTGAGAGCTCTTGAGAAGAGAGACTAGGTTTTTTGGAAACCCTTTCGTGTTACTAGTTTCAGTGTTGCAACAATACACCCTAGCTGGTTCTGGGAAGATGTTAAGAGGAAAATCTCTCTATGGCTAGGGGTAAACCACAACAGAAGGAAATGATTGCAGAAATCAACTCTAATATCAGGTATGCTATATAAACAAATATGCTAGCAAGACAAGATAAAAGGCCTACCTCATCCAGACGTTCGATGAAGTCCACCATTGAGCACTTGAATCAAATCAATACACCTGCAACTTGTCCTCAACAACCAAGAAAAACAAGAATATGGTGATAATATATAATGTTGCACATTTAATAGCATAATCCATCAACATTCATAACAAATATACCCATGGAATAACAATTCAAATATTTGCAAGATATTAATTGGACGAGAAAAGAGTATCTCTATTAGAATGTAATCAGTAGAAGTGAATGAATTAAAAACTTTCGTACCGACATGGTTCGGAACCGAGAAACTAAGTCCCTTCCAGCTGGGCCTCCACCACTTCAATCCTCCACCAAAGAAAAGCTCATATAAGAGAGACAATGAGGTTCTCAATGAAGTAGGGAAGAGCTTGGGGGTTGAACAATGTGTTCAGAATTAAAAGGACAAAGGGATGTAGGCTCAATATGAAGTGAATAATTTCTCTAGAGTAACTTTTCTCTCAAAGTTGAATTCTTATCCCCTTTTCCATAGCTCGGATTTGGCCCATTTATAGCCTTCAAGTGGAACTGAAGGTACGAGTCAGAATGTTTCCAGTATATGGAAGGTCAATGATCATGGATCTCGTGACGTGACATGGAAATCCAACACCATTTTTTAATTTTGGGCATAAAACCCGATGTACATGGGCTGTAGTGGTGTAACCTATGTATACACATGATGTACAATAGGTAGGGCGTGTATATGTGGAAAAATAATGTTTTGTCTCTGGGATTTGCAAAAAGGGACTTCAAGTCTGCATAGGGAAATGGAAAAAGGCCCTCTGTGCAAGTTTTCATAGGGTGAGGCAAATCTTTCTATAACAAATGCCCCTTAATGTGGGAGGTCAGAGGGGTATCTGCATTGGACGAACTACATTATAATACCCAGAAGTGGAGTAATGCGGACCCAGCTAGAAGAACTAATTGCTCATGAGAATATTACAATCTGTACTAACTTTGCACACATGGATGCCAATTGAATTACATTGCCGATCCATGTGAAAATATACCAAACAATTGTCCATGGCTATGAATAAGAAATACAAAGGTGGCTACATGCCAGAGGTTGTCATAGTCATGAACAAGGCCCAGTAAAACTAGTCTCAAAATCAATCTAAAGATATTTGTATACAATGGACTACAATCTGATCTCCCATGATCATTGAAGTCACATAGGTATTGGTCCAATGAAAGGTAGCAATAACTCAGGAAAGATGTGACTATGAATTGATGTCTTCAAGTATTCTACACAATCCGCCAAAGGTGCAAGTATACATCATGTGAATAAAGGACTTGAGGTCGAACACAATGAGACTTCGTTTGATTATCAATCATTAAGGTATATCATTAACAAACGTGAGACAACCTACCAATAATGAAAGTAGGTATCAAGGCACCGAGTACATTCTTACAAGTGTGAATAGAGGTGTCGGGATCGAACACTTGAAGAAACCATCGATCGGGAGACATTGATGTATTCCCAACTGTGGATGGTGAGAGAACCTGCCACTAATGATTGCAAGCCTCTAGGTACTCATAGGACTCTAGGTCTCGTCTCCAGAATAGATGACCTGAAGTCTATGGAAGGAGACCCATTGAAAGGAGAGAACTAAGGAATCTCTCATCATTCAGCACGAGGTACAAAGCAGGAGCTTAATGATTTGGAGGAAATCGGACGAAGAACATGTTCACGAACCAACGACCCTGTGCGTCTGTGCCAGATGCAAGTGGTACATGAAAAATACTCTCTGAATAGCAGCCAATAAGTAAAAATGTTGACAAAGGCGAGGAAACCATCAATAAGGCTAATGGAATCCAAGACACTGCATGAATCCTAATGTGTGAATAGATTTCTTGTTGTCGAACACAAGGGAAACCACCTAGTCGGCGACCGATGATGAAATGGCAACTGTTGGGTTCAAGGATACCTACCAATGAGGAAAGTAGGACCAGGGTGCGCAATAAGACTACATCTTCATGTAACTCTGAGACACATTGAGGGTATGACCGACATACAAAGTCAAGAGTTCTGAGGAATGGATGACACAAGTTGATAGACATCCTTTGAACAAGAGCATGAGACATATGGAAGACTCTAGCAGATAGATTCAATGATGAAACTTTGAGATGCAGGAGGCATCAATCAAACTCTCCATAGTTATGCTATATAAAAAAATATGCTATCAAGACAAGATGAAATGCCTACCTCATCCAAACGTTCGATAAAGTCCACCATTGAGCACTTGACTCAAAGCAATACACCTGCAACTTGTCCTCAACAACCAAGAAACACACGCATATGGTGATACTATATAATGTTAGCACATTCAATAACATAATCCATCAACATTCATAACAAATATGCCCATGGAATAACAATTCAAATTTTTGCAAGATATTAATTGGACGAGAAAATATTATTTCTATTAGAATGTAATCAACAGAAGTGAATTAATTACAAACTTCCATGTCGGCACGGTTCGGAACCGAGAAACTAATTCCCTTCCATCTGGGCCTCCACCATTTCAATCCTCCACCAAAGAAAATCTCATATAAGAGAGACAATGAGGTTCTCAATGAAGTATCGAAGAGCTTTGAGGATGAACAATGTGTTCAAACTTAAAAGGACAAAGGAATGCAGACTCAATATGAAGTGAATAATTTCTCTAGAGTTACTTTGCTCTCAAATTATTATTCTTATCCCCTTTTCAATAGCTCGGATTTGGCACATTTATATCCTTCAAGTGGAACTGAAGGGTCGATTTAGAATGTTTCCAGTATATGGAAGGTCAAGGATCATGGATCTCGTGACGTGACATGGAAAACCGACACCATTTTTTTAATTTTGGGCACAAAACCCGATGTACGCAGGCTCTAGTGGTGCAACCCATGTATACGCATGATGTACAATAGGTAGGGTGCATATATGTGAAAAAATAATGTTTTTAGCTCTGGGATTTGCAAAAAGGGACTTCAAGTTTGCACAGAAAAATGAAAAAGGCCCTCTGTGCAAGTTTGCATAGGGTGAGGAAAATCTTGCTATAACAGAAGAGATCACTTCAAATTTCTTCATTGGTTTAATTGCTAACAGACTCATCTTCAAAGATCAATCTTATCTTCATACACTGGCTTAAGTTTCAGAGAGGTGATTGAGTATTTACTTGACGGTTGTTTTATCTTTTGTAGGGAGGAGTTTATCCTAGAAAAGGGAATCGTACTTCCTGGTGGAAGACTGATATTTGTTGCAGGGACGTTCCTTTTGTCCTAGGATCGAAATCTCTGTAGTAGGGTTGACACTTCCAAAGGGAAACAAGTTTATAGTATGTGGGTCACTCCAGTTGATTGGGAAGATAAAAAATACTTGTTGGGCACACTATTTACAGTGAGGGTCGAACTACTTTCTTTTAACTAAGTAAAATCCTTTCTGGGCGACATACCTTCCATTCCCAGGCCACATTCTTCTCTGATTAAGGTCGATTTGCTGTTGTACTAAACCAACTACTGTGTAGAGGACGGGGAATGACATAATTGTCCGTTTTGGGACTGTTTAGTGCTAGATAAATCAAGCATTACTGTGGACAAAGATTGTATACCAATCTGGGCGCTTTTTCTGTAGCAGAGGCAACAAGAATTGGGGCTCCATTCGCTGGGATTAGACACATTTGGCAGAAGATACATCCATCTTTTTCAAGCTCTTGTAAACTGTTTCCCACCGAAATAAAGACCATGTTCCTTATCTTTCATTGTTGTCATATATGTTGATTTCTTAATATGTGTGGAATGTCACAAATAAAATATGTGGTAATTGCTTGAGTCCATATATGCATTGTTTATCAGAAATTCTCCTAGCTTGAGTAATTATTAGTAAATTTCTATTAATATATTGAGTGCCCAATATTATAAAAGAGAGTGGTAATCCTATCAATATACTTCTGCACTGGTAAACTCCAAGTATTCTCAAACAACAAAGTGTTCCTTAAACTTGGCACTAAAATTAAAAAAAAAAAGGTACTTGGGAAAGTGGACGGGAAATTTACAAAAATAAGATACCTGACAATTGAGGAATTTCTCTTTGTAGCATCTGCGAGAGAACGAAAGTGTTGAAAAATTCAAAATTCTCATAACGCAAATAACAGTCGTCAGATATGAATTGTGCCCCATGAGCTCCACTTTGGCATGTGAATATATTCATGGAGGCTAACGTTAGGCACACTCCTCATATTTTTGGGGAAAAATCTCCCCAACACTGCGGTAAGCTGTAAATATTCCCCATTAAACTAGAAGGCACAACGACTAAATCTGCAGCGAAAAGTTTGGGACTCTGCAGAGCTTTATTAAAAACATTTGAGAGCAGGGCCATCACAATTTTTCTGAATTGTTGTGGATGAGTGTTGTTCTCAGTGTTGCAAAGAACATTTAATGGGGCACTCCCCATCATGTCAAAATCATTGGAAAAATTTTGATTGTTGTAGAGTAAGAAGCAACCTTCTAGTTGAATGAGTCCAAAAGTATTGTGACAACCCTCACCAAGATTTTCTTTGGCCGTAGATGTGCATTGTTTGCAAGCGGAGGAACCTAAATCTCCCCTGCATTGGACAAGCCCATAAACTGTACTATCATTTTTTTCCCCCTCAACAACACTTGAAGTATTGAATCCGCTCAGATTAATGTTCCCCACCAGTGATTCCAAAATCTTGTTTAGATTTTGCATGAAGGCGCTACCATTTCTAGATTCGTTATTCCCACAATAAGACCGAACTGCACCAGTAAAATTCTCCACACTCTCCCTAGAATTGCAGTAAAAGTTATAATCGTCATAACGTAAGAAGGAGTCGTTTAGTATAATGTCTCCAGAAGTGCGGTTGCATTCCTTAACAAGCCTTGTCTTCGTCGTAGATGCACACTGTTGACAATCATAGGGATCTAAATCTCCTATGCACTAGAGAAGCCCATAAACAATACTATCGAATCCCTCATCACCAACACTAGAAGTATTGAATGCATTGTAAAAAGCATTCATCATCAGTTTTTCCAAAACCTTGTTTAGATTACACTGGAAGGCGCTATCGTTACTATATTTGATGTTAATTCTATTACCACAATGATGTGAAACGATATTAGTGTACAGATTGACTAGTAAGAGGGGCATATGCATAGCCACACTTACGATAAGTAACAGGCATTGATGATTTTAGGGGCTAAATTTCGCTCATGGGCTAATTTTCCATGGTTTTTCCCAAAAAAAGATTCGTTATTCTAAAAATGATTTGCCCAAATCTATAGGATAAAATTATTTTACCATCAAAATCGCCAAAAATTTATACAAACTATATAGAATCCTTAGAAATTTGAATATTTTTACAAAAATATCACCAAACATTTATAGTTGGCATATGAAGGATTACAAGAAGATTCGCGAAGGTTTCTACATTTTAAAATATTTTTTCATCCTTAAAATGATCCATGGTAACATGCTAATGATTGCAGGGCGTTGTTGGCGCTAAATGCTCTTTTCTTATCCCATCTCCTGCAATCCAACTACATTGTAAAGAACATGTTTTGTAATCCGATAAGTTGAGGTGCTCCTTGATCCAAGGGCATTAAAGAGTTAGTCACCACATGGAAAAAATAGTTTGTGATGTATATGAAATATGAGTAGTATAAACCTTTTACCTTTAAAATTTTTCTTTTAATATTATTGGAATTTGGTAATGGGTGACAAAATCTTAATTTTATAGTATTTTTAATTTATAATCTTTTTTAGTGTTTTCAAAAACTTTAAAACATTCTCAATAGGTAAATTAAACCATTAAAATCTACAATTCCAATTATTTCAATTATTTTTCTAAATTTATAACAAATGTTTAACAAATATTTATAAAAAAATTCAAAAAAATAAAAAACATAGAAGATTTAAACTACCTCATATGAGATAAGTCCTAATCAATTTAACCATAATGTTAAAAAAACAAAGAAAAACCTGTAGAAAACAATTATCTCTCCATATTATTTGAATTAACCAGATTTTTTTTTTTTATCATCTAATAATATTAATAATAGCTGGACAAAGTTTTTTAAATTTTCAAATAATTTTTAATTAAAAAAAATAATAAATTATTATATATATATATAATTTAGATAAGTAAATTTAGATTTGTACAAGGACTTTCAAAATGCCAATATCTATTACATTTATTTATAAATTACCCTAACCCTACTGAAATACAATAAAAACGCAAAAGGCTCAATCTGAAATTTAACTTTTATAAATCTTCCGATTTTAAGGAATCTTAACGGGGTATACGGCAGCGACAAGCAACACTGAAAAAGATAGGGATACGACAGTGACAAACAACACTGAAAAAGATAAGATAGTATGACAAGGGGATAGAACCCTAACCCTGAGAGTAATATTAAGGTCAAAACATTAAAATAATTGTTGCTTTAAGTTCATTTAACCTAGCTTTCATGGAATGGAAACAAAGAAAATATAGACTAGCTTACTTTGACTGAAGGGACAAAGGTTTGGTGAAAGAATGCGTCATTGTAGTCGTTTTTCCTGATCTCTTCCATAAAAAAGAATGCATTTGTAAAATAAGATAAGATAATATAAGATAATATTATATAATATAAGATAATATTATATAAGATAAGATAAGATAAAGATAATATGACAAGGGGATAGAACTCTAACCTTAACAATAATATTAAAGTCAAAATATTAAAATAATTGTTGCTTTAAGTTCATTTAACCTAGCTTTCATGGAATGGAAACAAAGAAAATATAGACTAGCTTACTTTGACTGAATATTTTATCAATATTTTATCAATATTTTAAGAATATTTTATCAATATTTAATTTATTATTTCATCAATATTTAATCTTGTACATACAGAATTAATTCAAGACTTAAAAACCTATTAAATATAATCATTATATATAACCATTGTAAACACGGTACACCGGGATACACCTTTCTGGGTAATTATTATTTTGATTTCCTAGGACAAAACCTTTCATTTCCACAGCGATAAAATGGTCAATCAGAATAGGTTGTGTAATGTTCGGTTGAAACTTAATGCTACGACTGACTCTTCAATGTCCTTCCATTAACGAGCAGCTCTTCTTTGCGAGGCCGTTGGATTGGAGGAGATGAGAAAAGAAAAGAGCGCTAACAATGCCCTGCCCTCACGGCGATGGCCATGACGATGAAACCATTAATCATTCGCCTGTTACTTGTCGTGACTGTGGCTATGCGTATGCCCCTCTCAGTGGCTGTTCCGTACACTGTGGCTGATCCGTACACTAATATCGTTTCAAGTCATTGTGGGAATATCAGCGAATATAGGAACGGGAGCGCCTTCCAGAGTAATCTAAACTGCAGCGCATCCAATACTTCTACTGTTGTTTCAGAGGATCCGACTTTCAATCCGATAGAGTTTCAGGGGAAATTTACAGAAGGCAAGGTTCTTGGGATAACTCTGGGCGTAATAGCTGCTGTACTTGGATTAATTGCAACTATAGGCCTTTGGATGTGGTATTTCTCCTCTCGCCTCAGACGTCGGGACCGGATTTCTGGAACCAAAGGTACGGAAATTGTTGTTAAATCTTTCAGTGTTAAGGATCTAAGATGCGGCTGAATTGTGTGTCTTGTCAATTGTTCGCCTATTTCTTTACTGCATGAATAAATAGATGCCCTCATGTTATTATTTTTTCACAGAAGTTATCTTATCTCGAACTATAATCAATCCCGAGCTCATTTTCAAGTACGATATTTTGAGAGAAGCTACTTGCAATTTTAAGATGGAGAACAAACTTGGCGAAGGTGGTTTTGGATGTGTCTTTAAAGTGAGCCTTTTTAACGTTTTATTCCATTAATTTTCTAATTATTAAGGGGGCAATCATACATGAAAAAATGAGTTTTGACTAATGATCAAGTATAATTCATGAACAGGGGGTTCTACCCAACGGCTGAGAGGTTGCAGTTAAACGACTGAATCTAGGTTCAAGGCAAGGCGACGCTGAGTTTCTGAACGAAGCAAATCTCATCAGTCGTGTTCAACACAGGAATCTAGTGAAATTGCT
>SNQJ01S0011137.1:66354-89423 GCA_010110895.2 Picea sitchensis
GTTGATGTTGGGCACTTTAATTGTCTAAATGAATAGAAAATTAAGGTGTTCAATATAAATTGTCAACCCAGGAAAGTCTGTTATTTCAAGATAATTGTGCACAGTCTATGCTAGATTATGGAAGCAACACTAATCTAATTGTAGTAGGGAAAAAGAAAAAAAAATTATCACTAACACAATTATGCTAATACAACTTGATTTCTACAGAATTGAAATCATAGTTGAAATCTAAACTGATGAGTGTATAAGAATCCTAGATTACCTACTCTAATCTAACTTTATATTTTACTTTTGCAGGAAGAAGTTCTCTACTAATTGCAGAAAGAAATCTACTTATTGCAAGAAAGTAATTCACACTTTTATTTTCTTTTACTTGAAAACAAGATTTTAATCTAATGCAAAAAAAGGGAAAGAAGTTCTCTAGCAATGTTCAACAATCAAATTTTAATTCTCATGAGACAGATTTATGCGCATCTAACAGGAAGGAGCTAGACTGTAACAACAACTGTATTCTAGAATTGTTTAACAGATAAATCATTCACATTAAAACAACTATTCTGGAATTCAAAACAAAGGGGAATCTGTGAGGAAGGTGGGCCCTTTCCTTCTCACTGAATCCTCTCAAAGAAATAGGCTACAGTCTACTAAAGAATTTCAATCCACTCTTCTATTGATTACCAAAATGTTTGTCTACAATAAGCTTTACTTCACTTCACTTTCTCACAGTAAAAATCCATCCCTCTGATTACAAAAGCTCTGCTATTTTAAGTCAGAGTCATTCAATTAAAAAAAAATCAAAACAGCCTTGCGAATCCTCGATTCTCAAGTTCTTCGTATGATATCATTAATACAAGATCTAGAACTAATCTTGTAAGTTAAAACATGTAATAGTAGGTGTTATAGCTTTCAGGATCGGTGGAATTTGTTGCATCAGTCGTATAACAAAAGAATCGGTGCCATTTTTTGCAGCAGTCATGTAACAGCAGAATCGGTGGCACCTGTTGCAGCAGTCATGTAACAGCTTCCAGGATTGGCGCATAGTTGTAACAGCGTCCAAGATTGGTGCATAGCTGTAACAACTTCCAAGATTGGCGCATAGTTGTAACAGCTGGTGTAACAACAACGACCATTCTTTAAGACTTGGTTGTTCTATACATTTCGATCATTAGTTGAATCATTTTATGTGTAAAACATGTGAACGTTACCAATCAAATGTGATAAGTAAATGAAAATATAAAAGCAAGATAAATGATTCATACCTTGGGAAAAAAGGTCTTAGCACGCATTATAGTAGGCATTAGCTTAGAGATGATAAGGTTGAATAGGCAAAAGATGTGATGAAAAAGTTACATTTATGGGTCCTAATAGTTGATACATAGAACATCGAGGACGATGTTCCTTTAAGTGGGAGGGAATTGTAACACCCTATTTCCCCCAATTTGTAAATATAACAATATTGGCCAGGAACTATGGGAAATTCAAAGGTGTGAATGTTGGATTTGATGGACCTTTGTATAAAAGGTCAATGAATGTAAATTATGTTATGAATATATGGATTTGATGGACCATAATCTGAAAACATCTATGCTTAAAACTTTATATTTAGAATATAAGTTATCCACATTATTATATTCCACAATTACCAATAAAGATACATTAATTTCCTTTTGAAATTAGACTATATAAAGGCACATAAAGTATGTGAAAAAATATGAAACTCTTCTTGTATGAACAAGAATGTGAAATAATAGATGCTCGAAGAGCGATAGGGTTTAGGGTTTTAGCCACTTGGCTCTCTTCTTCCTTCTTCCACCCCAGGTGGGGCAAGCCATGATTCCAAATGAAGGAGGGCCACAAGGTGCCTCCTAAATTCAAGCAATGGCACAAGAAAATATAGGCAGGGGCATCTGTCGACCTTCCTTTGAACCACCACCAAATGAACGCTCACAAATCTTCTTTGAAGGCACAACTAAGGTAAAAGAAATGGAGATTGATAATGGACTGGTTCAAATGAAAACAACTCATCCTTAGGAACCTAGGAACTGCATCCCTTAGGCACCATTAGCACTGGAGTACGTGATCATCATGCCCAAAATCGAGGAACAAAAGCAATGCATGCAGGACTATGCTCTGGTGGGAAAATTCCTAGGCCTCTGGCCCTCTGAATGCGAGCTCGTCACATGGATACACCACTGGTGGAAACCCAAAGGACACTATGACCTACAACTAGGCTCCAAGGGCTTCTTCACCATCATATTCCACAACCTATAAGATCGAAACTGCACATTTTATGGAGGACCATATTTTTTCAACTCAGTCAGCCTCTTTCTGTACTTCTAGACGAAGAAATTCATCCTGGAAAAAGAACACTTTGCACATGCACCGGTATGGATCTGTCTATACTCCTTTCCACAGGAGTTCTAGTTAGAAGAGATCTTGGAGGGAATAGGAAATACCATTGGGGTTTATTTCAAATCCTCTAAGGAAACCAAGCAAAGAAGGTATACCTCTTATGCTCACATCTGTGTCTACCTCAATATCTCAAAGCCCCTTCCAGGTTGCATAGCCCTTGAATATCATGATGAGGAATGGTCTCAAACTATTGATTATGAGAACATACCCTTTTAGTTTAGAAAATGCCATGAACATGGGAATCTGTTCAAATATTGTCCTCCGAACACTGTGGGAAAGGCCTATAACCCTGAAGTAAGTAAATCAAGAGACAACTTCACCCATGTGGCTGGAAGACGACTCCAAACCACCAGGAAAATGGTGCAAACTGCTAACAAAAAACCACCTTCCAACAACTCCTTTGATCTCCTTCAACAAATTCCAAAAGACATGGATGAGCCGCATATAACTCCTTAAGAAACCACAACCCACTGCAACAAAAAAGGCATAACAACAAGCACCATCATCTTGGAGAAGATCCTTCCCTATTCCCCTTCATAGTCCAAGGATGGAGATGCATATGACCTCGAAGAAGGCGATACCGAAATGGACCTAGATGAACATGATCTCATGGGAATAGACTCAAAGCATTTAGAACAATCTTATCGCAAGAAGAAATTGTACACCATTCCTGATCTGGATCAGTTGTGCAAAGTCCATAAGGTATTCCTCAACTCCTCAGCAGGTTCTGTAGCCAAATTTATCTCAGGCTTGGGAATCCAGGGCATCCAACAGAAAGAACAATGCAAGCCTCAAAAGGAGGAAAAGAAAAGAGGAAGAAAATCTAACCAGAAGCTCATACAAGAAATCATTGATTTCATGGTAAACTGAGGTCAGATACATCTCATCTCTAATAGATTCCCCCCTCTCCCTTACCCATCCTCATCATGAAGCTTATCTCTTGGAATATACGGGGTCTCAAAGGTCATAGCAATCAAAGGCTTCTATGCGATCGTATCATAGCAGAACAACCCGACATTCTTTTACTTCAAGAAAAAAAATGTGTAGGAGAAGAAATGACTCAAATCCTCTACAAATGATGGAAACATGGGAAAATGATGACCATCAAATCCATAGGCACAGCTGGTGGTTTGTCCATTCTATGGAACCCTAGATTTGTGTTGTTGGAGAATTTCTTCACCACCAGATGGACAATCTCAGCAGAATACATGATTATTGGCTCCAATAAGTTGGGCTAACTTACAAACATTTATGGCCCAGCCACTCACGAGGATAACCTAAACTTCATTCAAAATCTACAATGGTTGGCTACCCTCACTACTGATCATAGATGGATACTGGGTGGTGAATTCAACATGGTCTGCGACCTAGAAGAGAAAAGAGGGGGGATTCAAAGACTTGAGGTAGAATGTGTGCACTTTCAATCATTAATTAATAAGCTCTGTCTCATAGATCTGGAAACTCAAAATGACCTCTTTACTTGGTCGAACCAGCACTTGGGGTCCCAACAATTGGCGTGCCACCTTGATTGCTTCCTTGTATTTGAATCCCTCTTAATGGATGGCCTCTCGTTGGAAGCTAGTATTGTGGACACCTCTGGATCTTATGAATGGATTATCCATCTCTCAATGCACATTTCAGGCTCCCTAGGGCACAGTCCCTTCAGATTCGAGCGATTTTGGCTCACTCATTTGGAGTTCCAAGCCATGGCCCCAACTTGGTGGAAGGAATCATCCATCCCAAACGGTTCCAAAATGTTCCAATTTCAACAACAATTTAAAAAATTTAAGCAACGCCTCAAGCTTTGGAGCAAACTGAACTTCAGAAACATTTTTGAATCCCAAAGGAATCTAAATGATCAAATGAATATCCTCCAGATCCAAATCAGGAATCAAGGTCTCACGTATGAACTCAAAGAGTAGGAAACTCTAGTCAATCAATAGTTGGAGGAAATGTGGACTCAAGAAGAACTTTTGTGGAGGCAAAAGTCTCGAATACAATGACTTCAAGAGATGGAATGAAATACCCAGTTATTCTATCGAGAAACGATCCAGTGGAGGCACATCTATCGAATCACTCACTTGGTAATGTAGAAAGGTCAAATGCTCCAAAAAAATGAATATCTCGAGTAGGAACTGGTCTCATACTACCAAAACCTATTGGATGATCTCCCTGGTGATAGATCTCCTGCAATAGAAAAGATCACTCATCACATTCCAGAAATCATCACTCAGGAGCAATATCAAGCCTTGTTAATACTAATCATGATTGAAGAAGTAGACCTAACATTGCAAGACGCTCCTTAAGGTAAAGCTCTAGGTCCGAACGACTTCATGGAGGACTTCTTTCACTTCTGTTGGACCATGCTACGATAGGAAGTATGGGAAATCATTGAGGACTCTCATATCTCTAGTCAGGTTATCCCTCCACTCAACGCCACTTTCCTGACCCTCATACCTAAAGAAGAACTAGTCACTCATCCCAAGAAGTTTAGACCAATTTCTCTCTACAATGTAATCTATAAACTATTAACAAAAGTGATTGCTTGATGCCTCAAGCCCCTCCTTCCGTTCATCATTTCTCCCAAACAATCATTATATGTTTAAGGCAGGAAAATTCTCGATAGCATCATCCTTTCTCATGAAGTCATCCATTCCCTCCAAAGTATGAGCACTCTAGGTATGTTACTAAATCTAGATCTCTCTAAAGACTTTGATAAATTAAGTTGGGCTTACATGAAATTCGTTCTTCTGGCTTTTGGCTTTACTCTTGATTGGGTAGGCTAGATTCTAAATCTCACTTCCTCCACTTTCTTCTCTATATTGATAAATGGTCTTCCATCCCACCCCTTCTCACCTTCTCACAAAATACGGGAAGGGGATACCTTGTCCCCCTTCGTTTTCATCATCATGGCAGAAAGGTTAAGTCGCTTCATTAAAGCATCGATAGTTGATAGATCCCTAATTGAACTCCCCCTACATGGAATTGAATCCCTTGTTTCCCACGACTAGTTTGTTGATGACACATTAATGTTGGGATCCCCTACTGTCCAAGAAGCACTTAGAATCCTCTTTATTCTCCAAACATTTTTTGAAGCCTCAGAAATGGACATCAACCGATGAAAATACAAGATCTTCTTCTTTAACACCTCGATCCCTATCCAACTTCACATTACCAATATCTTGGGCTTCACTTGTAGCTCCCTTCCATCCAAATACCTTTTCATTCCCCTTATGAACAAAGCTCTATGGAATATATCTTGGGAGGGGCTCCTTTCCTCCCTGGGTAAAATACTCTCCTCTTGGACTTTTCGCTCACTCAACCTTCCCAGTCGCCTCGTCCTTCTCAAGTCCATCCTTCAAACCCTTCCCATATATTTCTTCTCGACATTGGCAGCTCCTAGTTGCATTTTAATCACCATCAAAACATTACAAAGAAAATTTATTTGGAAGGGGGCCAAGAATGACCGAAAAATAGCTCTAATCGGCTGGGACAAGATTTGAAGACCAAAATTAAAAGGAGGTCTTGGCTTATGGGAACCAACCACTCTCAATAAATTTATCAGTGCTAAGATCTAGTGGAGGTGTCTTAAGTGCCCCAAAGACCTCTAGGCACAACTTTGGAGAAAGAAATATGCTCCAAACATTGCAGAAAAGAAACTAATCCACTAGAATGAAAACACCTCGGGCTCTTTGATATGGAGTGTCGCAAAGGAAATCCACTCCCTAATTGTAGATCACGCTTTTTAGGTAGTGCGTAATGGAAGAACAACTTCCTTTTGGCATGAATCTTGGAACCAATGGCCTTCTCTAGCGCAGGATTCTATGGCAGAAAAATTTATTGCCCCTACCACACGGGCTAGTCTAATTACAGTCGCAGACTATTGGTAAGAGGACCCCCCTCGGGCTACATGGCATCATTGGAAGTACACCCATACAGAAATCCACATACCAATGCACGTGGATCTTTATCCTTGGCACGAGCTAAGGACCTCTAAGAAAATTCAAATTCTATAAGGAGAGGACATCCTAATATGGGGGCACTCATCGAAGGGCACCTTCACCATTAAAGAATCTTATGGCATAAAGACAAGATTCCACCTTTTACCCCAAGAGAAATTTTGGGCGAAAATCTAGATGACCAAACATTGGCCAAAAAATTAGCACGTTCCTCTGGCTTGTTGCACATAAAGGTATCCTCACCTAGGACAATCTCACAAAAAGAGGTTTTGTTGGGCCCTCCGTCTGCCCTCTCTGCGTGGAAGACTCAGAATCTCCAAATCACCTGCTCAATATCTACTCCTATAGTTTGTAAATTTGGGACCAATGCGCCATAATCATGCGCATAACGGACCACAATCGAGAATGCCTCAGGGAAACCATAGAAATATGGAGAGACTCGACTTTTCATTCTCCCATCCTCAACCGCATATGGAAACTACTTTCGGGTTTCATCCCATGGAAGATATGGAAAGAATGCAATAGGAGGATATTCCATTCATCTCATCTTTCTTGGTAGACAATTTGGAAAACATACATGACAACATCAAAGAAACCATCCACCTACAGCCATGGAAAGATGAGGACTTGTCATGTCCTCCCCAAGAAAAGCACATCCTGGACAGCTGGAACATCAACTTCAACCCTCATGCTTCCAAGAAACTTCAAAGATCCAAGACCACAGGAATCCCTTCACATTGGTCCCCTCCAACTCCAGGTTTTGTCAAGTTAAATTTTGATGGGGCCTATAAAGGCAATCTGAGCCCTACTGTCTTCGGAGTGGTTCTTTGCAACAACCAAGGAACCATCATGCTTATTACTACTGGTAGCATAGGAAAGAACAAAAACAACACAGTTGAGCTATGGGGACTCATGAAAGGATTACAACTTGCTCAGGAATACAGTCACCATAAGCTGATCGTCAAATGGGACTCTCAAATAATTGTCATCCTATTTGCCAAAATTCTTAACGGGGCTGACCCGAAAAAATACTCCCTCTGCTGGCGACTTACCATCAGACTCAATGCCATTGCATCTCTCATTAGGCCTCACTCATCCCTCATTCCTTCGCATGTTCGACGAAGAGCTAATCAAATAGAAGACATGTTAGTCAATATTAGGGTGGCTCTAGACGGATTGGATATTATCTGCACATCCCCCACCCACAATGATCATCCTGTCCTCCACGACTGTATTGCTCGAGCTCTCAGCACTAATATCCCCCTGGATGGGGTGTCAGCAGGGTCCATGCGTCGATGGGAGAAGACGACACCTGCAACCTCTCCATAGACCACGTGACCGACACATGCAGCCTCCCCCCTTTCTTTTATCACCTCCTGATGCATATTGAATGCCTTCACTGCTGCGAGCTCCTAACTAACTACCCCAGCATGCCTCCTCTGGGTTTTTTGTCCTGGTAATGGAGGAAGGAAGCTGGTCATCACCTATGCGCACGTGTTATCTTCTCCTCCAACTTTCTTATTATGGCGACGCTCCTTAGCATCCCTTGCATTATTCCTTCTTTCCTTTCTACTACCCATACACTCTTCTAGTCTCCCTGGTTTTCACTTTCGCTTTCGCACTCTCGTCTATGTCTTACCGTCACTCATAGTTGGGTATGCCTCGACTCTGCGGGAAGCCAAATATAGGACCTTTCTGGCTCCAAAACAAAGTGGCCATGGCCAACCAACACCCGCCTATCCCTGCGTCGTTGCCCATCTCCTCGCCCCCTTCCTCCACTCAATCCTCCCTAGGTCAGAGTGGTCTTCTTCCTATGTCTTCACTATGGGCATGTTGTGTGGAGTGGTTCGACCTCCAAGAAAATTCTCTAGGCTATTCTCCTGGCCCAATCCAGAATATGGCCTCGTCTTCACATCTATCCTTGGTCCGCCCAATGAGCCCACTACCCTTCGCTCCCTCACCACCACCCTCTATACCCTCGTTTCCACCCTTTGTTCCCTTTCCACCCTCTATCCCTTTTCCATCTCTGGAGGAGTTCCCTACTCAATTGGAAGAGCCTCCGAGCCAGACCAATCTTTGCTTGGATTGCGCTTCTTGTACAAGATTCAAAGTCTCAGCGTCGATGCTACAATATCTAGTCTTTGCGGTTAAAAAGGACGTGGACGACCTCCACTTTCGACTGGAACACTTGGACTAACGTGCAGAGAAAATTGAATCCTTGCTTGCAACCCTTCTCTTCTCTCTGCACGCTCCAGAACTAGCCACCAATGCCCCAGATACTTCATATGCGATTCTTTCTCCATCTATCTAAATGGCTGTCAAGAATGAAGTGGACAAGCGCGAATGTCCAACACCATGAGATTCGACAGGCGCACATGTGTCAACACGTATGTCTTACTCTGTCAATTGTTAATGTTTTTTGGAAGATTCCTCTTAGACCGTCAGAGTTTAGCACAGTCATATTTTTTAGTCTGTCAAGAGATAGTCTTTTTTGTCTTATAGTCTTTACGAATGGTTTGGTCGAATCAGTTTCTCTACGGGGCGATTTAGACAATGTTGTTTAAATTTTCAACTTTCTTATAGAAACAAGAGCTTGGATGAATTGGTTTTCCCTCGAGGCAATTCAACATAAGTGATTCCCTGATATCATAGATGATACTATAATTTTGCTCCATGAAAGGTAATATATAGATTCTTACTTTAAAACAAAAAACAAGAATGTGAAATATTTATTAAATCATATTTTATAAATATTCAAATTAAAATAGGATTACATGAACACAATAAAAAGTTATATTTTGTTCATTTAGTTTTTCCATAATATTGAAGCATTTATGTTTAAACATGTATATTTAGAATACAAGTTCTTCCTATTATCATATTCCACAATTAGCAACAAACACACATTAATTTCTTGTAGAAATTAGAATATATGAAATAGGGTGCATAAAATTCTTGTAAAAAATGAAACTTCTTTCTATATTGGAGAGGGTAGACTGCAATACGTTATATATTTAAATAAAAGTGACTTCCATAAAACCAATTTTTTTGTTGTGCTTTACATGCCAAAAAAATTGAGATTTAAAACATAAAACATAATACTAGAAGGTTCAACTATTGAAACTATGTGAAGAATCGGTCCTTATAGGCTTAAATATTTTCATGTCTTTGTATGTATCCCCTATTTATACAAAACACTGATCAAAGCTATAAATTTGTAGCCCAAGTTACTTAAACTTGGTGCATTGTTTAGACTTCAAAGTAGCAAGCCTAGTGGGTTTCGTGAGAGCAATACTAATTGAACATATATGTTCTATGTATTTTTTGCGAGACTTGAACCCACATGCTTTCAAGCCCTTTGCTATGATTATTGTCCTTCTAACCATAGAAGAATCATTTACCTTTTTTGTCTTATGTAAAAATTACAACACTATGAATAAATATCGAAATTTACATTGATATAATGAAAATATGGGTATAGGGTATAGAACTTACCTCTCCTAATTTTTATTCAAGTGGAGGTGAATGTTGTGATGGTTGAAGATAATGTGATTTATGGTGGATTTCTGAAAAAGGTTATGCATTTCCACCATCATGTCCATCATTTGTGTGCAAAGGAAATTTGGGAGATGTATATGCTTTATTCTAAACATAAAATTATAAAAAGATATAAGTATGCAACTTAAACCAAATTAAATGTAAAATTTTTCTAATTATTATATATAATTATAAATACATATAAACTTACTTTGTGTTGCCACATTGAATGTGAAGATGGTTGTAGCATTTGATCTTTTTCATTTATATTCTTTTCAATTTTTTGACCATATTTTGGGGTTTGTAATGATTGTAATGGTTCTTAAAAATACACATGCACCATAAAGAATAAATAATGTATAGATTAAAAAAATTAAAAAGATAATCCAAAATAATAGAATATTCATTTTTCACCTTGTCATCCTAGTAGAATATAATAATTTATATGTTAATGTTTTTATGAATTAGGTTGTATAGAAGCAAAACTTACTTCCCAAAAAATCCCTTGAAATCTAGGTGAGCGTTGTAATGGTTGACAACTTGATGTTGGCTGGATATCCAAGTTAATGGATCTATATTCAACAACAAAACTATGTGGTGATCTATCTAGGGAATTTTGTTGATCATGCTAAGCATATCAATAACAATGGGGAATCAATATACAATTGATAACTAAAATAAATACCATCAAATGTTAAAATGTCTTTAAAATCAATGCATGAAAAAAAATTGACTCAACTTTGTACTCATTGTTATTACTAGTCTCCCCACTGTTTAATATATGGGCATGCCCATCCAACTCTTCTCCCCCTACATCATTATAAGTTCATGTTCTTTCTTTTTGTTGTAAACCAATATCTATCCATTTAGTTGTGTCCATACATCTATGAGGTAAACTTTGATCCCAACTATTCATTTTTTCATGATTTTTTTCTTAAACTTTGATCCCAACGATTCATTTTTTCATGATTTTTTTCTTTGAATCATCGTTGAGTTGATCAAACATAGCAACTAACTGCAAAAAAAAGTTTCAATGAATTTAGTCAATAATAATAAAATATATTATTATTAAAAAAAACATGACAAATCTTTGATATGTCTTCTTACATGCACGACACAACCTTGCATCTACATAATATTGAATTTTTTCATTTTTCCTTTTAAATGAAAAAAGAAAATATGAAAATTAGATGAGAAAAGAAAAGACAAAGGTGAGCATCGACAATGCCATGGTCTTGGAGATGAAACCATGAATCAAGTTAATCTTCGTAGCTTTGATTTAGAGATCTGAGGCATACTACTGTTGTTACTAATTTTAATGCTGGCACTTAAAATAATAATAAGTTGAAGAGGCTTTGTAAATTAATTATCAATATTATTTAATTATTATTATTTGATATTAAGAAACTTATTGTATTTGTTAATTGAAAGTATATTATTTTTATAAAAGTGGTTGATATACTCGGATTGATATTATTAATTTAAAAAGGTGAAAAATGATTTTTATCAATCACTTTTATAAAGTGAAAAAGTGATTGTTGCTAATTGACCCCACATTATTTAATTACAATAAACTGTATTTGTTAATTGAAAGTATATGAAGAGAGGTATGAGCGTATGATTAATTGTCTTTGAAAAGTTATTATTTACTTCTTACAAGATTATGATTAAATTAACTAGGAGTTATTATTGACTCTACGCTATCGATATGATCAAATTGACTAGGACTCATTGAGTCTAGGCTGTCAGTTCGCGGTCCGTGCATATAGTTTCGAAGAAAGTGGAAATAGGGAATCTCATTGACTCTAGACTGACGATGCATATAGTTTCCCGATTAGGTTGCGTAATGTTCGGTTGAAAAGGATTTTGCTATGACTGACTCTGAATGCGCTTGGATTAAGGAGCATCTCAACTTATCAGATTACAAAACCTTTTCTTTACGAGGCTGTTGGATTGTAGGAGATGAGAAAAGAAAAGAGCGTTCAGTGCCAACAATGCCCTGCCCTCGCGGCGATGGCCATGACGATGAAACCATTAGGGATTAGCCTGCTACTTGTCGTAGGTGTGGCTATGCGTATGCCTCTCTCAGTGGCTGATCCGTACCCTGATACCCTTTCAAGTCATTGTGGGATTAACAACGAATGGCCATGGCGATGAAACCCTTCGTCATCAGCGTATTACTTGTCGTAAGTGTGGCTATTTAAGCTGAAAGGTGTACACTTATTGACAATGGGCACATTTAATGATCTTTTAACCTTAAATCTTAATCTTATGGCCAAGAATTAAAGATGTTGGCATATTCTTAGTCGGAATGAGATTTACTCTTCATAACTTCCTTGCATTTATCAATACATGAGTTAACATGTTTACTTTTTCACATTTACCTAATCATATTAAGAAATTACTGTAAGGCTATATAATTGCCAAGATGATTAACAAGGATTATTATCTATGCGAGATTTTATTACCACATTTGGATGATTATCAAGCACTACCTCAAATGAATTACATGTATAACTCTGGGATGTGAACCGTGAACACGTTTGGCCTGCGTTGTGAACCATGGCCAAGCTTGGCTTGTGTTTCATGTTATAGCCGTCTTTAGTTAATGCGGGATGCGCAATTCGTTTCACTATCCATCAGTTACAGTATAGTCGTCATTAACTAATGTGGGATGCGTGCCTTCTCTTCAAGTGAAGAATGAACAAGGTTGCCCGCCTTCTCTTCAGGTGAAGAACGAGCAAGGTTGTGTCATGGCTTGTAAAAGTGTCTTCTTTTCCTTCAGTACGCCTCAGTATTGCTGCACAGGTTACTATGGCAATCCCTAGACGTGCAGGCCTACGTCTTTCTCTCGTCTCTTTAAGAATTTATGTCCCAGAACTTACAGTTATGCCTATGACGATCCAAGCAGTTTGGTTACATGCTCTGGGGCTGATTATCTCATCACCTTCTACCCTCATTGACAACAACGCTACAAACACTTTCCACTTTTGAGCATTTAAGAGTAGTTATTTGGGCATGTAGGATCGTAGCTGCCTATTGAAATGTAGTTCTAATCTGTGATCACTATATCGTTGCCAACAATATATATATGTTTTCCGTCTTTTTATTTTAATCAAGTAGAAGAAAAATCATGCATTGTTGTTCGATAGAGTAAAACATCATCTGTTATAGGTGTAAGGTCAAACGCAAAAAGAATCATGTGTTGTTGTTCTATATTCATCAGAATTGTAATAGAAGTTGGTTCTTTGGTTATTTATAGTCTGTTGTGGACACGGGCAAGAGTAGAAAGAGGTCTTTATATGGGCAAAAGTATCTTCTTTCTTAAGAGTTTTTATGAGTTTCAGAGTTTTCCGAATGAATTGAATCTTCGTTGGAAGCTCTGAGATTAGCTTTTGACAAAAACGAAAGAAGTAAAGTATTTCCTATGAACCTTGCACCGATATTTATATTGATTGACATCAAAATAGACGAGTGAGAACCCCAAAGGTCATATCATATAATATCAGATTAGAATGTTCAATCTCCCGAAACTCTGTTTAATAATAGAAAAGCAGAAAAAATGACAATATGGAGGTTTCTGTCATCATATAGTTATTCCAGCTTACTGAAATTATAATTTCTCAGTCAATGAATCAATAGTTCCAGGCTATTGAAATTAGAATCTCTCGCTCAATGAATCGGTAGTCAATGCAGAGATTGATTGTTTTACATCTTGCTCGGTTGACGAGAGAAATAATACAATAGGTTTTTTCGACATCAACAATTATATAGCTTCCAGATATACATATTTCACTTACAAACCTTAATTCTAAAGTAAATCCTAATTAAAGTTTGTAAATGGAATAAGCCTTTCGGCGTTCATCAGCCACAATCATGTGGCTGTGCTAGTCGTATGCCCCTCTCAGTGGCTGATCTGTACACTGATATCCTTTCAAGTCATTGTGGGAATAGCAACGAATATAGGAAGGGGAGCGCCTTCCAGAGTAATGTAAACAAGGTTTTAGAAAGACTGGTGACGAATGTTTATTACAGCGCATTCAATACTTCTAGTGCTGTTGATATTTATGGGCTTGTCCAGTGCATAGGATATTTATATCCCTATGATTGTCGACAATGCACATCTACGGCCAAGACAACGCTTGTTCAAGAATGCAGCGGCATTTATGGAGACATTCAACTAAACGGCTGCCTCTTACGTTACAACGATCATAAGTTTTACTACATTTCAAGAGAGATTCCAGGGAAGTTTAACGAGGTGAAGTTTATTGAAGCAATTTGGTTTTATTGTGAAAATAACGAATATAGAAAAGGTAGCGCCTTCAAGCGAATTCTAAACAAGCTTTTGGAATCACTGGTGGGGAACGTTAATCCCAGCGGATTCAATACTTCCAGTGTTGTTGAGGAGGCAAACAGCAATAGTACATTTTATGGGCTTGTCCAGTGCAGGGGATATTTAGGTTCCTCCGCTTGCAAACAGTGCGCATCGACGGCCAAAGCAATTCTTGTTGAGGGATGCCACAATACTTCTGGATCCATTCAACTAGACGGCTGCTTCTTACGCTATAAATTTTACAATGATATTGAAAGTAGGCAGAGCGGGACCAACAGTCAGCCACAACAGTTCACACAAACTATGAAGGTCCTGCTCTCAAATGTTGCCACTAAAGTTGTGCAGAGTCCCAAATTTTTCGCTGCAGATTCAATCGTTGCGCCTTCTAATTTAAGGGAGAATATCTACACCTTAGCACAGTGTTGGGGAAATCTATCCCGAACAAGCTGCGAATGGTGCCTATCATGAGAAACATATTCGTACATTGCCAAATTGAAGCTGCTGGGGCACAATTCGGAAGTAACAACTGCCATTTGCGTTACGAGGTTTATAATTTTTTCAACAGTTCTGTTATCTTGCAGACGCCGCAAGCAGAAAGTCCTCGATTGCCAGGTAAGCAGTCAAAATATACGAAACAAACATATGGTGAGGCTACGCTTACTTCTCACTTATTCAATGAAGATGGATTACATCCTTATATAGGAAAAGACTCTACCGAGTCGTAACTATGAACTGACTCTTAACACACCTACAACTGACTCTCACAACTGAAGCTTATAACTGGTGCTTACAACTGGCGCTTACTCCATTATTTTCAAGTCTCCTCCTTAATGGAGAATGGATTGACTTCTACACCTAACATCTCCCTAAACAACTCAAACTTAATCTTTCCAAGAGGCTTAGTGAAAATATCAGCAGCATTTTCACTAGTATTACAATACACGAGTTATTTCATTTGACTGCAACTTTTCTCGAACAAAATGATATTGAAATTCAACATGCTTTGTCCTTGTATGAAAAATTGGATTCTTCGCAATATTGATTGAGCTTTGATTATCAAATCTGATCATCATAGGTTCCTTTCGTTCTTCTCCAACATCTTGAAGAAGTCTTCTTAACCAAATAGCTTCACAAGTTGTTGCACATAAGGCTTTATATTTTTCTTCGGTAGAAGACAAAGATACAGTAGGTTGTTTTTTACTGCTCCATGAAACAACCCCAGATCCAATGCTAAACGCATATCCAGTGGTTGATCTTCGATCATCCAGATTGTCAACCCAATCAAAATATGAATAAACTGTCAACTCAACATTAGATGCATCAGTATATTTAATACCATAATCAAATGTACCTTTTAGATACCTGAGTACTATCTTTGTTGCATTCCAATGGATTTCGTGAGGTTTCACCATGAACTGACTTAACACACTCATAGAATATGAAATATCAGGTCTGGTAGTGGTGAGATAATTCAGACTACCCACCATCTATCTATACACAGTGCCATTCACCTCCTTTGAACCATCATCACAAGAAAGTTTCACATTCTGTTGCAGGGGAACAGTAGAAGACTTACACTGATCCATTTTAAATATCTTAAGTATTTCTCTAATATACTTACTCTGACAAACAAAAGTTTGGCCTGCATTTCTCCAAACTTCAAGACCTAGGCAGTAATGTAACTCACCAAGATCTTTCATTTCAAATACCTTTGATAACTGCTCCTTGATTTCATCAGCGCTCGCGTTTCATCGATTAACTTCTCTGCATTTCTGTAATTATTAAATCATCAACATATTAAATCAATACTATATACCCTGCTCATCATTTTGACCTGAATTTGGATCGCTAACTCCGCATAAAACTGTGAAGAAGAAAAGAGTCTATGTCATACCATGATCTAGGTGCATGTTTTATTCCATACGATGCTTTCTTTAACTTACACACTAATTTTTTTCTTGCCCCTTTTCAACAAAACCCTTCAGGTTGAGTAAGGTAAACCTGCTCCTTTAACTCACCATTTGTTCATGTGATTTAACATCCTAATGATCGACTTCAATGGTACTTTGGCTAAAGCAATTAACATTAGGTAGTATTTCAGATTTAAAGCTATTAGTTTTAAAATGTTTAGGCATAATCAATACCTTATGTTTGAAACATTTGCCACCAGTCTGGCCTTATACTTATCTATACCAATTTGATTTAAACTTGGGTTTGTAGCCCATATTCATTTGCATCCAATGGGTTTCTTATGTTTACGCAATTCAATCAATTCCCAAGTATTTGTTTTTCATTATACTTAGTTCCATATTCTTCCTCCATTGCATTTAGTCATTCATCATGTTCATATTCTTCCTCCATTGCATTTCGTCATTCATCATGTTCATTAGCTTCATCAAAACTCATGTGTTCTATGACATTTGAGATGCTACTCATTAGAGCATAGTCTTTATACCTCTTAGGAAGCTGAATCTGTCCTGAAGATCTTCTCAACTGATTATCTTCCTCCCCACTTTGTGAAGATCTGTCTTCACCTCTAGGTGAAATGTGACTGCTTGAATTGTCCGTATCACTGAGTCCTTCTTGTTGTTATTGTTGCAGTCGCTGCAGGGATGGATGTTGTCGCTGCGGGGATGGTTGTTGTTGTGTGAGCTACTGCTACTGCTACTCTTCTTTAACTCCTTCATCAAGAAGTCTCTGCCATTTCTCATGAATGTTGTCGTCATGATTTCCTTCTTCTTGCTCATGGAAAAGTACATCTCTACTTGCAAATACTTTGTGAGTAGTAGGATCAAACAGTTTGTATGCTTTAAATTCATAACAGTACCCAATGAAAATACATTTAATGGATTTAGCATCCAATTTCCTCCTATTCTCCTTTGGAATATGAGCAAAAGCCTTACACCCAAATACTTTCAAATTATGAACTGCAGGTTTGGAACCATTCAAGGCTTCGAAAGGAGTAACATTATCAAAACACCTTGTTGGACTTCTATTCTTTAAATAATCTGCAGTATTTATGGCTTCAGCCCAAAATGCATTTGAGAGATTCTTACCTTTCATCATACTGCGTGCACACTCTACCAGAGTTCTGTTTTTCCTTTCTGCGACTCCGTTTTGCTGTGGAGTGTGAGGTATTATAAACTGTTGTACTATTCCATTATCTTTGCAATATTTGTTGAAATCCCCTGATTTATACTCTCCCCCTTGATCTGAATAGAGGATTTTGATGGATTTTTTTGTCTTCTTTTCCACCATGGTTCTGAATTCCTTAAAGTACTCGAAAACATCACTTTTTCATCTAAGAAAGTAAACACATGTGTATCTCGTGCAATCATCAATAAATAACAGAAAGTAAAATGCACCTCCTAAAGACCTAGTCTGCATAGGCCCGCAAACATCAGTATGCACAAGATCTAACACATCTCTCTTTTTCTTATCGGGATTAAAGGGGAATTCTTCTCTGTGCATCTTTCCTAATGCACATCCATCACAAGCAACCTTATCATTCTTTAACATGGGAATTCCTTCAACCATATTCTTTTTCTGTAATAACAATAAATCAAGATGATTTATGTGTCCATACCTTTGATGCCAAAGAATATCTGTTGGCATAGTGGCAGAAGTCAGTGCATGATGTGATTTGCTGGTAACATCAAGTTTGTATAGACCTCCTGCTCTGACTCCTGTTGCAATAGTTTGGAAGTGGTCCAACAGATCCTTCACTATGCAATAATTCTTGAAGAATTCAACCTTCAAGTTATGATCTATAATGGTGGACACAGAGATCAATTTTTTTTTTATTCCTGGCACATACACCACATTGCGAATGTAATGAACAATACCATTCGGCAATGCCACAGGAATGTCTCCATATCCCTTGATCTGATGAGCGCGGTCATCTCCAAGATATATGCTGGCACCATTCTATGTTTCTTTAAAATTAACATACCAATTTTTATTACAAGTCATATGTATTGATGCTCCAGAATCCAAAAACCAGGCATCAGAATCATCTGTTTCAGCAGATAAAGCAGCGTTAGACACAAACAACCTAAGATCCCGTGAGTCAAAATTCGGGGGTTCATCAATATCATCACTAGCAATAAATAATCTGAGATCTTGATTTGAAGATTTTTTTGCATAATGACCTAAATGTGTTCTAGGTTTATTCCTAGCCTAATCACTTTTCTTCTTATGACAGTCTTTAACCATATGTCCAAGTCGACCACAATAAAAACAACTCCTAGACTCATTCCTGTCAGATTGCATACCTTGATTTGGAGATTGTCTTCTCTGCAATGATCTGCCTCTCTGCCATGAACCGCCTCTCTGCCATGAACTTCCTCCTCTGCCTCTTACTCCTGATCTCCCTTTCACAGATCTATTATTTGACCACAGTGCCAAATCTTTACTCTAAGGCTTCAGATTCCCATGCCTCTCTTCCTCTTGCAGCAAAATACCTGTCAGTTCTTCAAACGTAGGAGGTTTCTCCCTTGCTGCGAGACCTGTTATGAACATATGATAACCTTCTAGCATACCATTTAAGGTAATAGTCACTAGATCAGTGTTGGAAACAGTTTCCCCTATATTTACTAGCTTGTCTTTCACCTCTTTAATACGACCCAAAAATGAACTAACAGATTCATTCCCATCCATCTTAATGCCTAGCAATTTAGTTTTCAGGAACAAAATGCGATTTGTGTTGCTATTTTCATGCAATGCTTTAAGAGTTGTCCATTTTGCAACAGAAGTTGTAGCGTCTCTAATATGTGGAATTATGCTATCTTTAACTGACATACGCAACAATACCTTTGTCTTATTTTCGCGCTTCTCCCAATCTTGGATCTGTGTTGTTTCCACACCGACAGCCGCATCAGGTTTCAGTTCAGTTCCCTTCGCAATGTTCCAGACACCATAGCCTTCCATGAGCGTTTGCATCTTGAATTTCCAGTTAATGAAATTCGATCCATCTAACTTGTTGGTTTCGTTGAGGTAGGTCTCTACCAGAGGATTCACCATCTTTCCAAGTTAGTCTCTGCAAGTGAATCACCAAGGATATGCAACTTTTGTCTCTTTTCCTTTGGATACCACCGATCCGACTCAATCTCAACTCTTAGCTTTCTTAAGAGAAAACCTTCAAAACCCTTAACACCACTTTATTATATAAAAATAATATATAAATTTGACATGCATAAACTTATAACTCCCTCTTCACCTTTTTATATAAAAGATATCCACTTTAAATAATAAAAAAAAACTTATACCTCACTCACAAAGGTAAAGTTTAAACCTTACAAAGAATCCACTTTTTGAAAAAAAACTTTCACGATTCTAAAATATATATCCCCTTTTTCATTTGCATGCACTTCGCAAGTCATGGCACTCTTTTTCAAAACTTACGCAATCCTCAAAAAAACCACGCATGCCAAGAAATTCACGCATGCTATGATTATGCATGCTCCAATCCTCACACAACAAAGTTTCTTCACACACCTTTCTCACACAACTTTGCACAAAAAATTGATCGGACGCTCCTTTAACTTAGCAAGTGAGCGTTGGCGCTTGGGGTCAATGGAAAGGGAGCGTTGCAGCACTGGGGCAGATGAGGAGTGCGAGCGTTAATGATCCAACACTTTGAGACATGCACCAAGGGAGTTCTCGGCCTCCGATTTTTATAAATTCGTAAGTATGAGAGAGTTCGGCGCTCTTGTCACGCTGCATGGGGAGCGCTCAGTGCCCCTACTCAAATTTAATTTGAGATCTTGCACTCAGAGAGATGGATCTCTTGCATCCTCAACCTCACTCTGATACCAAGTCAAAATATACGAAACAAACATACGGTGAGGCTACGCTCACTTCTCACTTATTCAATGAAGACGGATTACATCCTTATAGAGGAAAAGACTCTACCGAGTCGGTTACATGCAAACCAAAGACAACTAGACTCTTAACTATGAACTGACTCTTAACACACCTACAATTGACTCTCACAAATGACTCTCACAACTGAAGCTTATAACTGATGCTTACAACTGGCACTTACAACTGGCGCTTACTCCGTTATTTCCAAGTTAAACTACTCCATTGATTATCAAAATTGAAAAGGGGAGAACTATAATAGCAACACCAAAGTGACTAGACATTAAGAGGAAAACAAAAAAAGCCCTGATATTCTGCTGAATGAGCCAAAGAGAGGTGTAGACACTAGATGGAGTTTTAAATTCCTTTCCCTCGTAGCAATGGTTGGAAAATAGAGAATTTTACCTTGAAACTTATTTTAGATGGACTTCGCACTTAAAGTGTTTGATACTCTCTAGCTATGAGGAGGATTCACACAAGCTACATTAACCCATTCATTTACATTATCACCTTTCACACATATGAGGGAAGACAAACCAAGGTACGAAGGCATTACAACTGGTGGGACGATGGGAGGTACGTCATGTCATCACTAAGGGTTAGGGGATAGGGAATGCCCCCTTTCATTATTTAATTTGATTTCTCCTTATTTCATTCTTGACCCTTCTTATTCCAAAAGTTTAACATGTGGAGTTTAGATTTCTTTTAACATGGTAGAGGTTTATTTCCATTTTCCCTTTTCTATTCAACGGAAAAATCACCCTCTCCATGCGGCTCCGTGAATCGATTCGACAGAATTCATCATAATATGGCGATTGTATGTCCAAGCTTTGATAGTCATGTATAAAATCTGGAACTTCTAAGGAGAGTACATGACGCCATTTTTATGTATTTTTAGGCACATGTTAACAAAATCCTTTGATAAGTTTCATTGCTCACTGCCCGCTCCATTTCTATACAAAATGAGGCTATATCAACCAAGAATACAGTCCTTTGTGATGAATCTCATACTATTTTTCATGACATTCGTAGAGATCATCTTAGGCATAAAACTCATCCCAAGTGGGCACATCACATTTGGTTGGAGCAATCACAACTCATCCTATCTGGGAGGGACATGGCCTATTACTGCAAACAGAAGAGATGGATGAATTTGTTGTCTTACCATATCAAAGAACAATAAGATAGAGGGCATGGGTTGACAAGTTTTAATTTTGTTAAAATTTTTACTATCGAGTCTCAACAATGACCAAATCGTCATCCTAGGAGGTTCCAGGATGAGATAGAGAAGGCAATCAAGAAATTGTTGGTGATGGGACACATCAGACTGAGTAGTATTCGATTTGAATCTTTAGTTGTCTTAGTTCTGAAGAAGGATGGCACCATGAGGATGTGCATTGATTACCGAGCCTTGAACAAGAAAACCATCAAGAACCGGTACCCTATCCCAGGCATTGATGAGTTGATGGATGAACTGCATGGGGCAGTTTTCTTCTCAAAAATTGATCTATGCTCTGGATATCATCAAATCAACATCCGAGAGCAGGACATAGAGAAGATGACATTTCAATGTCATTTTGGACACTTTGAGTTCCTGGTTATTCAATTTGGGCTAACCAATGCACCTGCTACATTCCAGTCTTGCATGAACCATATATTCAGGGATCAATTAAGGAAATCAGTCTTGGTTTTCTTCGACGACATCTTGATCTATAGTTGGTCATGTCAAGAGCATATGAGGCACCTGGATGAGGTATTGAGCATCATGGAGGCACAGTCATTATATGCCAAAGAGTCCAAGTGTGAGTTCAGTATGACAAAGATTCTTTACTTAGGCCACATCATCAGTGCACAGGGGGTACAGGTGCACCAAGAGAAGATCAAGGCCATTCTCGGTTGGCCGACGCCTAATAATGTGAATGAATTGAGGAGCTTCTTCGGGTTGTGCAGCTGTTACAAGCGGTTCATCCAGGGTTTTTCTCATCTTGGAGCACCGCTGACAGATCTTACCAAGCATGGGGCCTTCATATGGACCGAGAAATCATAGGAAGCCTTTGATCAAATGAAGGAAGTCATGGGCACTTGTCCAGTGTTGGCACTACTATACTTTACCTTTCCATTTGTACTAGAGTGTGACGCATCCAACAAAGGGATCGGTGCAGTTTTGATGCAAGGAGGACACCCCATTGTATTCGAGAGTCGGAATCTTAGTCAACTTGAGAGGTTGTACTCCATTTATGACAAGGAAATGTTGGCAATCATGCATGCCTTGACCAAGTTCATAAAATGTTTGGTGGGCAGCAAATTCGTGGTCAAGACCGATCACAACAGTTTGAAGTATTTCCTTGAGAAAAAGGACCTCAATGAGCACCAACAGAAATGGGTGACAAGGGTGTAGGCATTATACTTTGACATAGAGTATGTCAAGGGGAAGAATAACATTGTGGTCGATGCACTATCGAGGAGACCTGCGGCATGTTCTTTGATGGAGATTTCAGTAGATTGGAAATCACACTTGTTAGTGGAATATTCCAAGAACAAGTTTGCTTGTGAGGTGATGGATGGGAAGATACAGGATGATCGGTATAGGGTCATTGACGATGTCATATTTTACAAGGATAGAGTCTACTTGGTGCCATATTCATGGCTTAAGAAGAATATCCTCACTGTATTTCATGATTCACCTCTAGCAGGCTATCAGGGGTTTTTCAAAACCTACAGAGAGATCAGAGAGAATTTCTCATGGAAGGGCCTCAAACAAGACGTTATGAGACATGTCAGTGAGTGTGTGACTTGCCAGCAGAACAAGTCAGATCATGCTCTTCCAGCAGGGCTAATTCAACCACTCCCCATTCTAGAGAAGAAATGGGAGAGTATATCTATGGACTTCATCACAGGTCTACCCAAGGTCCAGGGTAAGGACTGTATCTATGTAGTGGTCGACAGATTGACCAAGTTTGTTCACT
>SNQJ01S0011138.1:3267-18636 GCA_010110895.2 Picea sitchensis
CCCACCTTTTAGCCCCTAGTTCCTTGCCCATTCTGTGGACGCTCAGTCCCCCATCACTCATTCATCGTGGTCGGTCTGCACTGGCGGTGTTTATATTTTATTAATTGATCTGCATACATACCAGTACATCAACAGGCTCCTGGCCTTCAACACTTAGGCTCCCTGGCCTAACAAAACACATAAGCCCACAGCTTATACAAAACTTGGCTCACCAGCCTATAGAACACATTTACAATTCTTTGCATATAACATGATCTGTAATGGGGCTCGGCCTTGGGGACACTACAGCTTATCTCTGATAGATAGATCTATTTTCAAGCTGATATCAATAGAGTAGGAAGTGGTTGTACTATTGTTTGTCTACAGGGCTCATCGAGGAGCGAAAGATTGGAGCTCAACTAGGAGCATACAGGGACAAATGCCGGTAAAAGGTACTTCTTTTCTCCTTCCTCCTCATGAATTAGTTTGTATAGATATGAAAGGAATTCAGTGTCCACGTTAAGCGTCTTTTGTCTTAAAAGTTAAGAGTCTAGCTCTTAAGAGGAGATCTACCTGTCCGCAGGGAGATTTTCCTTCAACAAAAACTGGTGACTCCAATGGGGATCAAATCGAAACTTTTGGTTTTGATTTTTCCTCATAGACCTTGTCTTAACCTTTGATTGTTTTTAGACCTTGTTCACCCCTTCATATTTGATTGCACTTGTTGATTGACTCTTCACTCCATCACACTCAGCTTGTTTGTCAAAATTTGACTGAATTTAAGGTTTTTTGGACATTTTTGTGAGTTTTTGGGCACCATCACTCCCCTGCCTTGTTAGCAGGGTGCCAACACTCCCTTAGAGTGTTTGACAGAGCTTTATAACACCCTGGTGTCCCTTACACCAGAGCACCAACCCCTTTTTCTCAAAATCCCTTCAAAAAATTGCATTTTTTGAGGTTAAAACCCTATTCTTTCATTTGCTAAGTTGTCTTGTGATTTAATGCTTCTTCCTTTGAACCTTGGCATCCCTCCTCATGAGAAATAAACACCTTGTTTCTCATATTTTATGCCTTTCTTCATTGTTTTTGATTTTTTGCTGTTGAGAGCTTGAAATCGATCCGTTGCTTTCTTCTCTCCTATCCGACTGAGTGGGAAATATAGTGAAAGACATTTGAAGTCTGTAACTCTTCTCATTTGGTTCTTTGGGGACATCTGATCCAATTTCTTTCTCCTTCCTTTTGCGTTTTTGATTTTCTTTCTCTTGTTTGATTGCAAAAGGGTGTGTTGTTTGTGCGAAATCTGTGTTTTCTTGTCCGAATCTCCTTGATTTGAAAGGGTTGTTGGAAGGACAAGTTTTTTTATTGAATTGATCATCATTCGCATGAAAACGAAAAAAGTACATCTTAATTATTAGTTTACACATTAGTTTTCATTTTTGAAATGTTGTAGCATCATATTGGATTTGATTGAGAAAAACATTGATTGAGGGCATTCCTTATCAAGTGTTTGATAGTGAAAATGACTCTTTCTCTTTCCCTTAAATAGGTATTCATTGAAAAGAAACGATTGCTTATCATAGTTCATGCATTTTTTGGGGAATTGAGTCATCATTCCATCAGTTTCACTTATGGATGTAAAGTTTGGGGTTGTAGTATCTCTAGTGAATCCTGGAGAAAGATAGAGCAAATACAAAAGAATTTTATAACCTATAATCTCAAAATTAAAGGAAATACACCCTATCCCATTCTCCTCTTAGAAACAAGACTCTCCCCCATTGAGAGCATGGCTATGACTAGATACCTAATGTATAAGAACAAGTTAAACAACATGGAAAACAAGAGGCTTCCTAAAATTGCTTCAAAATCGAGTCATAACCACCATCAACTCAAGCGAGAATGGCATAAAGATGCCCGGTCTTGGCTAAAATATTGGGGAATCATGGAAGACATCATTTTGTAGAATAAAGATACTATTAAAAAGAATGTCAAATCAAAATTTAAGGAGAAAATGTGATGTGATAAAGAGTTAGAGGAAAAAAGAAAATTAAGGTATTATAAAGATAAAAAAATATGGATAAATTTAAGAAGTTAAACAAATTATTTAAAATTTTATATCAAATTAATTAAATATTTTTATTTCACTTTAAAATACATAATATCATATACATTTTATCCTTAATTCTGATTTTACAATCCTTCTTTCATTAACATTAAAAATTAAAAATTATATAGTTTTATATTTTTTAGAAATCCTAATAATAATAATAATAACAATTATTATTATTATTATTATTGTGTCACTAAATTGGTGTAATGAGATTCTCTTGTTTGTGAAACAATGAACTCTTTTTTGACTTTTAAAGTTGTATATACTCTACTTTCCTTTCTATTTGAACTTATGATTTCTTAGGAGGACACACATATTCTTAACCATTAGGTTTATTCAAGTTGTACATATACATGTTTTTTTTTGTTTTTTTTTTTAAGTAAAAAAGAGGAAAGTTCCTGCTATATTAGCTGAAAAAAATTACAGTTGTTCCTGGGATGTCATCTATTCCGCCGCCTAAGCGGAAACCGAAACAGTGTCATCCCATGTCCAAAATAGACTAAAATGTCGACAATCCTGCTCGTAGGAAACCCGGATTGATGGAATTTCAATGTCTTAGCTATAACTATTGTCTTACAGAGATTAAGTATAAGCATACATAGAGCTGTAAAAAGTAAGATTGGAATCTTAAGCAAGGCCATGGCAGTTACCCAGTGGTGTCTGAGGTGGCATCCACATCCTGGGCCTTTTCCTTAGCTGGCATGACGAAAAACTGTGCACAGGTTAGACATCTCCGTCCCGGTGGCGCATTGGAGAATGCATCATAGAGCATGTCCATACGTTGACCCATGAGTGTTTAATGGTGGACTTGGTTCGCCATTTGGCCCCTGAGATCGAAAAGCAAGGAAAGGTGGTCCGAGTGGAATAAAGGTGGTGGGACATGCCATTGATTTTGCATTGAGGAGATGGGAGGTGGCATGAAGACTGTGCCACCCTCCCTTGTCATGTCGCCCTATTGCATTTCCTTAGGCTTTCTTGAAGTTGCTTCCCAATGCTTCTTTGTGTCTGTGTCTCTACCAACACCCTCACTATCATCCATTGTGTCTCTAGCTTCTGGAACTGCAGCCTGAGAGGTCATTTCTCCTGGTATCTCCCCTCAATGAAGCAGGTGGAGAATTCCTCCTGTTCTGGTTCATTCCCACATGCTTGCAGTTTCTTGGTGGCCATCATGGAAAATTTCGCTCGAAAGTCACTTGGTGGTGCCCAATTATTTGGCACCATGAAGAGGAGATACTCTGGAGGGACCTGAATGGGATCCTCTGGGATAATTTCTTCAACGTATGCCATTGGTGGCTCGGATATGGATTTTGCAACCGATTATCTAGGAGGTGTTCTGAGCTCAATTCGTATGTGCATGATTTGGATCCGAGCAATGAAGAGTGCTCATTCCATCCTTTGCCTCTGCCTCCATCGGTCAACAGAAGTGTACCAGGCTAAGCCATGGAATGGCTTCCCTCGTTCATGAGGCATCGAGGTGAAGAAGTCGGTAAAGGAAATGCAGAGGGTGTATCATGGCATTGGAATGAAAATTTGTATGAATAAAGTGCAAAGGGTGGTTTGGTGGCTATACCAGAGCTCACAATTGCAGAAATTATGCTTGGAAAGATCAAACTGGATGAATACATGGTGGGAATTGTTCATAAGTGGCTGGATCGATGGGACATCCTCCTGCATTAACTTCCCCATCGTAAATAACTACATCTCTGAACTTCTCACTCGAGGGAGAAGTCCCTGGTCATGAAAATGGCAGTTAGGGCCATGTTCCATATTTAATGTTGAGGGGATGTGACACAATAATAATAATAATAATAATTGTTATTATTATTATTATTAGGATTTCTAAAAAATATAAAACTATACAAGGCTCGGGCTCAACAAGAGCAGGAGGGCCGACGGGATGTTCTACACCATGAAATTTCCCTTGTGAATGAGTTGCATAACTGGACTTCTCGTGTGAGGGGAAATTCCTCTATCAGGTGGGTGGTAGTTGGAGCCAACTCCCATCCTTAATGCTGAGGGGATGGGAATCGGTCAGGCTCATTTATGGCATGGCCGGGCTCTACTCCATGTGTCTCCATTGTTCGACGTGGCACCCCATTTGGGGTGTACATACAAATGTTATCTACGAGTCAAATTTTACAATCTCACTATAACATTAAAAAAAATGTTACCTGGTAACCAATATCTATCAAAATTTATGAAAATAAAGATGTTTATCCTTCTTAAAAAAATAAAAGATTTAACCAAAGTATTGTGGAGTGGAAAAAAAAACACAATATACAAGGATACAAATTGTAAGCAATACGATAATCCAATGAGTAAATTGTTTGACAAATTTGAAAACAAACTTATTTCATTGATTTGTCTCATTAATAATGATCATTTGGTTTGTTACAGAGTAAAGGATTTAAACTTAGAGAAATAATCTAACACAAAAATATAATGCTACATCAAAAATAAAATAAAATGGTTGGAAACCCAAGTAAAGGAAGGCACCCAAAGAGTTAGTTGTCCCGCTTATTTTGATTAAAATATAATATAAAGAAAGGATAATGGCTGGTTGACTAGAAAAAAGTAGGAGTAAGCTAACTCAGGAGCAATATTCCCTCCTGAGTTTCACTTTTCAAGAAAAAAAATGGGCTTGAATCCGGCCAAATTTTCAGGGGTAAGATGAGTTTCACATGTATTAATGTTCCATGCATTTCAAAACCTTACCTCAAGGGTTATGCCCCATTTTAAACCAACCCGGATGATCAAAAAATTGATCAGAGTTCTGGATTGGTCGAAAATATAAAAGCAGACCGCTGGGAAACCCGTCGAAAAAGTAACTCGGGAGGGAAGGTTGTTACGGAGAAATCCCCCTGTGGACAAGTGGATTCTCTCTTGGACTCTAGACTCCTAAGTCCAAGACAGAAAGGTGCTATTATGGACACTAACTTTCCTTTTCATGAACCTAAACTATCAAAGAAAGAGAAGGAAGAAAAGTAAATATTTCTTTACCGACGTTTTTCCTTGCTCGATCCAGGCTGATCTTGATCTCCAAGTTCCTTAGAAGGTCCTGCAATACAATGAGAAACAAAAATGAGACATAATTCCTACTTTACTCATGATTAGTTTCACAATGAATCTATAAAAGACATAAGTTTATGAAACATACACAAACTTTAAGGGTAACAGGCCAAGCATAGATTTATAGTAATGAAAACAAAGTGAAATGCTTACAGCCATAGATGTGAGTGCAATAGCTTCACCAAGATCTCTTTGTCCATACCCTTTCTCAAATAATCCACACACAAAATGTTGATTCTTCAATGATATCTCCCTTATGAGATCATAAGTTTGATGCTTTACAATTCCCCTTTTCACCATGAAGAGGCCTCTTTATATAGGCTTGGAGAGGCCTAACCACTTGAGAGAGTCTTGGGATAGGTCGAGGATCCTTCTCCTTCAGTTGTGTATCTTCCCTGATATCGAGGCTTGACCTCATATCCAAATCCAACCAACTCCAGAGATGAAGGGGATTCTTCCTTGATTTCTCTCAATAGACCAAAATTCGCTCAAACAAGGACAATGCTCCCTTAAAAGGGGACACAGAGCACTACAATGCTCCCCCAAAAGAGGGTACAGAGTGTTGGTACTCCCTAATAGTGTATAGTGGAGCGCTACCTTCCAAAATTGATTTTTTAGTGGTTTTTCTCATGGCAAAAGGTTTGTACATTTTGTCAAATGATGTCTCTCCTCCAACACTAGTCTTTAGAGGTGTCTTTTAAGTGTTCTTGACAATGTCGTCTGAGACACGACATAGGCAAGATGACAGTGTGATATTTGCGACACTTGCGGCCAAAACGTGACACTTGCATTATTGGTAATGACGACACTAAGCCATCATTGCGATGAGCGTTTTTGATGTGTAACAGATTTCCCCCCAAAGTGTTCAAGGGAAGTATCTACCTCAAGAGTCAACCATCACAAATCCTTGTTTCAATACTAGTGTTAGTCCATTTGATTCACCAATTACATCTCTGTGTCAGTTTTGTGTCATTGATGGGGGATACATCAAGGCCATCCTGCGACAAGTCTATCCCTGTCGACTTGTCCCATATGAGCCCTTCAATGTATGATTTTTTAACGAGTCCAGAGAAGGTAAAATTGGTGATCTTTCATGTTTAGAGAGTCTGAAAATGACTTAAAGACGAATCCAGGGTTGTCCTTTTTCGTAATTTTAGTCTCGCAAGGCCGAAAAAGAGATAAACTACCACTCGAAAGACGCCCTTTCAAACCTTTTAATTAGTGTGAAAGGAAGCAAGATCACTCGACAATATTTTCATGTTTAGAGAGTCTGAAAAGAGCTTAAAGGAGACTCCAGGGTGTTCCCTTTTTGTACAACCATTACGAGTCCAAAAAAGTGATAAAAGTATACTCAGTTACATTCTCATGTTTTTGTGAGCACGAGAAGGAACAAAGACTAAGCTCGGTATTGGTTTCATTTTTACACAAGATTGAAACAAAATTAAACTATGCTCATAAATTCCTCACGTAATTTCCAAAGGGATACCTATGGATGGTTGGTACAATGCCCCCATCTTAAAAACCTAGCAGCACAACTCTAGAATGATAATCAAAGGCTGGAGACCTGCCCCCCCAAGCTTCAATTCATTCCCTGACTTTGAGGTTGTCACCAATTTCTGTACTAGATGGAGAAAAAGGATAAGGGTGGATGAATTGAAGGTTCAAACATGAGACCTAACAAAAGACTCGACTCGAAGGGAGAGGTGACTGTTTCATTTTTTAATGAGCTTGACACAGGAAAAGAACTATGCTCAAGGCTCTGGGTTCAATCCCCAGATTTCTGTTTCATTTTTTAACGAGCTTGCTACAGAGAGGAAAACTATTCTCATGGCTTCTGTTTCATTTTTTAACGAACATGCCATAGAGAAGAGAAACTATGCTCGTGGCTCTGAGTTCAATCCCCAGATTTCTGTTTCATTTTTTAACGAGCTTGCTACAGAGAGGAAAACTATGCTTGTATCTTTTGTTTCATTTTTTAACGAGCTTGCCACAGAGAAGAGAAAATATGCTCATAGCCTCTGTTTCATTTTTTAGTGAGCTTGCCACAGAGAAGAGAAACCATGCTCATGCTGCTGTTTCATTTTTTAACAAGCTTTCCATAGAGAAGAGAAACTATGCTCGTGACCTCTTCTTGATCATGGCTTCCAAGAGGATAATGCCCTGGAAGGAACACATGTCAAGGGACAAATGTCGATCATGGCTTCCAAGATATCTTCACTAGATGGAAGAGAAGCACTCTGGAAGGAATATATGTCGACGACCTTGATAAGGGTAGGGAGATCTGGCTCTAATATACCTATAGAAGAGATCACCATGTCAACCACTGTATCTAGATCATCAGGAGTTGAAGTCATGGAAGACAACGCCACATAATTAACATGTGGCGGGGGCGATACTGTCTGCATATAAGAACCATTTAGGGAGGTAATCCAGTCAAGACCGATGAATGAAATTTTATCAATAGTCATAATTCTTCAATTGTGAGGGAAATATATCACACAGAAAAGAGTGGACACAATAGCTTTCATGGCATAGACATAATTCCGTCCAAGGAGTAAAGCGAAATACAAGGGGTCTCGGACTACCATGACATAAATAAAGACAGTTTTCCCTCCCAAAGTTACAGGAAACTGAGAGGGTCCCTAAAGGTTGGCTAGTTCTTCTATTAAAAGCTAAGATATTCTGTGTAACTGACGCAAGCTGAGGACAACCTAAAGCATGCCAAGCAACAAAGGATAAAATACTAATGGACTCACCTTCATCTATCAGTGTTTGAGGAACGTCCCAACCACAAAACTATACTGTAATCTGGAAAGGAATGTAAGAGAGAAGACGAGGTCCAGTTAGCACACCCCAATAAAAAAGGATGGCCTTATTACTCAGAGGGGTTTTTGTACGAGAAGGAGGAATGCCCACGAGCACAGTAGATTATGTATCAATGAGAAAAACGTGGGTAGTATCGGGTTTAATCTCTAGAGGGAGAGTAGGATCGACCAATGATGGGATTGGATCGACCATACTGGCACTCTTCAGAGGAAGAGCGGGATGGACTGATGATGTAACCGGAGCAAACACTTTGGCACTCTTTGGATGAAGGGTGGGACTGACCAAGGAAGGGACTGGATCAGTCACTTTGTCACTCCTCAAGGGAGGAGTGGGATCGACCGATGGTAGGACCATATCGACCACTTTGTCAATCGTTAGAGGAGGAATGGGATTGACCACGTTGGCACTCTTCAGATGAAGGGTGGGACTAACCAAGGATGGGAATGGATCAGTCACTTAGGTCTCACTTTTTAGATGAAAAGTGGGGTTGATCGATGATGGAACTAGATCAGCTACTTTGGTTATTGGATCAGCCGAGAATGAAACTAGATTGATTACCTGATCAACTAGACTGACCGGGTATGGAACTGGATTGACTAGTCCATCAACTAATGAGGGGTTGGGGGAAAACCTACTATAACCAGCTGAAAGTTGAAGTTTTTCCAAATGAGAAGAAGCCTCATTCATACGAGGACAAAAGTGAGAGTAATGATCACCTTTGCATAACATGCAAGGAAATTTGACAGTCATCTTCTTGTTACCAACCTTAACATCACTAGTTGGCAGGGCATCACCAACATGTCTATCAGGGGCTGATGACATAGAGGACCACACTTCTAAGACCTTGGGAATACTAGGACAATCCCTCAGAAAATGGTCACCCTTACAAAGACTACAAGGGAATTTGGGTTTCAGATTCTTCTTTTTAATCTTGTTGACTTCATCAACAATCCTAGTACTATTAACAGTAGCTAGTTTCTTGGATCCAACATTTAATGTTGTTGGAGCCTTCGTCCTTTTTGGGTTCTTCTTCTTCTTCTCTTTTTGTTTCTTCTTCTTCTGATCAACTTGGTTACTTGCTTTAGATCTTTCACTAGGCGAAGAAGGAGAAAGGGAAGGAGACTTAAAGGATGAAGAAGGCAAAAAGTCGACATGAGGTTGATGTGTGGGTGGTGTACTGATATCTAAAGTATTAGGTGCAGTTGAAGCACTGGGAGGATTCGTGATCACCAGAGTGGGGAACAACCAAACCGGTAATCTGATGGTGAGTCCCGAAAGACTCAATGTGGCAATGTACGAAGGACCAAAGTTTCCAAAAAAAGGAAAGGTGTAAGGTTCCCTGGGACAAGGGGTTCCTCCATTGGTACTCTCAGGAGTTGATGCCATTAACACTGACTCGACCTAAGGTCCACTAAGTAAAACAAACAACACACGCTATGAATCTGAGAAGCAAATAATCAAACAAACCTTCCTACAATGAAACCACTAGTTGGTGATGAAATCCAATGTCGCGAGATCAAAATAGGAAGGGGCGGGGATAGAGCAGGTGGATCAGTTATGTTGGCAACCTACTTAATGGACTTACGCCTTGGTGCAATATTCCATGCAGTAATTGTGGATTTACCCTCCAAGGAGCCTGAGTGAGTTTGACTAACGTCTGTTTCAGGTACACTGAGACTTCCCTTCACCTTCACCTTGTGTAAGGCCCTAAATATTATGGATACTAAGGTCACCAACTCACAGTCAGCCCCTGGGCGGGTACATTAGACAGTCCAGTCCGAACATATGGGTAGGATAACAAGTCCGAAATAAAATCAAGAGGATCCCACACATAATCGTCGGTATACCCTCAAGTGACCCCCAATATATGATCCGACTACTATAAACAATCAAACAACAGAGGGATAATCTCCGTAGCTCTCCTAAATGTGACCTCGTGTGTAACCCCTGTGTGAGAGTGGGACCAGAAAGCTTATACGAAAATTGGATTTCACTCTCCCTATCGCAAGATACTGAGTTTGTTTGATATCTTTGGAAAGTTATCCTTTGAACCTATTCCAAATCCCTACACCTTAAGCTAATGTAGGTTTTCTTAACAAAATGTAAAAAAATCTTATAAATTTTAGTTTAGCATTGATTTTAGTGGCTGTTGTTTACTCAGAGGTGTACGAGAGTGAAAACTGATGATATTATGACTCAGTTCCCAAAACATGCATACAAAATGATAAACAATCTTTTCTTTCAATGAATGTCTATTTAAGGGAAGGAGAAGGATTTTCCTTTCACTTTCAAACACTAAGATGCAATGACCTCATGCAATATTCCTCAATCAAAAATCCGATACAATGCTAAAATGTTTATATGCAATCGATAATCATTTTTATGTAAAGCTTCCTATGTTAATCAGACTTCAAGATCTATGAGATTTAAGCAACTGGAAGCAAACTCCACAGAAACAAAAACACACCCTTGTTGTGATCAACCAAGAAAAAGAAAACAAAAAACTTGAAAAGAAAGAAAAAAAAGGGCTTGGACAAGATGACCTCAAATATCAATTGGAATGGTGCATAGACCTTTGAATTTCCTCACAAAATCTTCCGCTCAGTCAGATAAGTGAGAGGAAAATAGTCAGTTGACTCTAAATCGTTAAAGACAAAGAGTGACTTCAAGGAAAGGAAATAAAATGTCAAAATTCCAAACAAAAGGTGAAGAATTCTTAGAAAACAAAGTGTTGAAGGCCAAGACAAAGATGTACTGAGACTATGAGACTCTGAGCAAGTGCCAAAAGAAAGAAATGAACCTCAGAGAATGAAACCTTAGAATATTTTTCACAAACAAGGGGTAGGGCTCTAGTGTAAGGGGCACCAGAGTGTTACAACGCTCTATGTAAGACCAACATGGAGTGTCGATGCTCTGATAACAAGGGTAGGGGAGAACTATCCTCTTAAAGTTCATAAAAATGCCCAAAAACTCAAAAAATCAAGCAAACTCAGTCAATCAAATTGAATATGATGAAATCAAGAGCCAATCAATCAGATCTAAGAATCAAAGAGACAGTATGGATAAGGTCAAATAATTAGCAAAAGCCAAGACGAGACCTAGGAAAGGAAACAAAAATCAGAGCTCTTCCACAGTGGAGTCGTTAATTTTTGTTACAGAGAAATCCCCCTGCAGACAAGTGGATTCTCTCTTGGACTCTAGGCTCCTAAGGCCAAGATAGAAAGCTGATATTATGGACACTGACTTTCCTTTTCATGAAACTAAACTATCAAATAAAGAGAAGGAAGAAAAGTAAATACCTCTTTACCGATGTTTGTCCTTGCTTGATCCAGGCTGATCTTGATCTCCAAGTTCCTCAGAAGGTCCTGCAATACAATGAGAAACAACAACGAGACATACTTCCTACTCTACTCATGATTAACTTCACAATGAATCTATAAAAGACACAAGTTTATGAAACATACACAAACTTTAAGGGAAACGGGCCAAGCATAGATTTATATTAATGCAAACAAAGTGAAATGCTTAGAACCATAGATGTGAGTGCAACAGCTTTACCAAGCTCTCTTTGTCCAGAACCTTGCTCAAATACTCCACACAGAGAATGTTGATTCTTCAATGATATCTCCCTTTTGAGATCATAAGTTTGATGCTTTACAATGCCTGTTTTCACCATGAAGAGGCCTCCTTATATAGGCTTGGAGAGGCCTAACCACTTGAGAGAGTCTTGGGATAGGTTGAGGATTATTCTCCTTCAGTTGTGGATCTTCCCTGATATTGAGGCTTTACCTTAGATCCGAATCCAACCAACTCCAAAGATGAAGGGGATTCTTCCCTCATTTCTCTCAACAGACCAAAATTATCTCAAACAAGGACAGCGCTCCCTCAAAAGGGGACACAGAGCATTACAACACTTCCCTAGAAGAGGGTACAAAGCGTTGGCACTCCCTAATAGTGTATAGGGGAGCGCTACCTTCCAAAATTTATTTTTTAGTGGTTTTTCCCATGGCAAAAGGTTTGTACTTTTTGTCAAATGACGTCTCTCCTCCAACACTAGTCTTTAGAGGTGTCTTTTAAGTGTTCTTGACAATTTCATCTGAGACACGACATAGGCAAGATGACAGTGTTATATTTGTGACACTTGCGGCTAAAATGCAACACTTGCAGTATTGGTAATGATGACACTGAGCCATCATTGTGATGAGCATTTTTTATGTGTAACAAAGATTGCTCCTGAGTTAGCCCACTCCGCAAAAAGTCACTAACCATGCCAACAAGACAGTGTGGATCATGGTATGAAGCATGCAAAATCAACTTGTTCACTCAAGCACAAGATCAACCCGTCACCATTCCTATTCTCCCTACACAGGTCATTCGGAAATCATTGAGGGTGTGAGCTCTCATAGAATTCAAATACAATATAAAATGGTATGCTGCAATCAATTAGTAATACTATTTTGGGGGGGGGGATTTTCCTTGGAGATAATTTAGATAATCCAAAAACTAATTTCACCTAAAATATACTATTCAACATGTTCGTTTATAAAGGTTATGTACTCTTATGAATTGTCATGGTGCAATAAACTGGTTTAAACTCATTTTCACAAATCTAGGTGAGTATAAATCTATGTGAATTGATTTTTTAATAAAAATTTGATTCATTTTACATATCTAGGTAAGTATAAATATATGTGAATTAAAGTTTTTATAAAATTTTGATTTTTTCTAGGTGAGTATAAATCTATGTGAATTAATTTTTTTATAAAATTTTGAATTTTTATCCATCTTTATATTTAATAAATTCAAACTTAATTTTAATTTATCTTACATTTAAAATTGAGTATAAAAACTATTTAGAATTAATGTAAGGTTTTAATAAAAAATCATTACAGAGAATAATTAAAACTGAAGGTAAAAATTTGATATTAAATACAAAGATTACGAGCTCTACTCTCCTCATTTAATGAATTGAAAAATTAAAATTAAAAAATATAAATATTTCAACCAAGGATTATGAATATAATTGTTGCCAGTGTTTCCTTCTCTAGCAGTGACACCATGGTAATACCATGCAACCTTATCTAGAATGAGGCCACCATTTGGCATGACCTTCAAGTGCCACCACCAAGTGACAAATGAAATGGAGGGAGGGAAGGAAATTGACAACAGTTTTTCTTCCATGCTTAAATTGCCAATATCCATATCAATGAAGATTTAGCTGTAGAAAACCACCATCATCATCTAAATACACTACATATCATTTCGTCCCTGTTATTAGTTTTATTTGAAATTTCATATGAAAACCCCTTTTCTCTGTGGGGAGTAACATAGTAGAGAATAAAGATGTTTAGTATGGAAATTCAATAGGATGGAGGTTCTCTATTCTCTAGAGGAGGTTTTATGCCCTATCAGGCCACCCAAAATTATGAAGATGGTTTTTCCTCTGTCAAGGTAAGGAACCTGATATTCAATCAAGCCAAGGTAGTTTTGTAGAAGAGCAGTGCCACCACCGGGCTTCTTCCATTGATGGTAAAACAAATAAGACAGGCAACCCAAAATCTCTCGGATGAGAATTCGAATTTTACAATAGATGGTGTGGACGTCAACAATGTACGAAGCATTCTTAATTTTTTATTGAACTTTCAAGGTGTTTTGTATTATGAGAAAAATTAATTGAATATTTGATTTTTTGGGTGCACAGGTAACCCTTGTTGGGATGGTCTTCATCAAGGAAGAGAGGGTTATTGATTTGTCATTTTATCTCTGCAGGAGCTTCAAAACTTTTATCTCATGGTATAATACACAACATATGTCCGTACATTATATGCTTCCTATAATATGTTTTCCATGATGTTTAGGTTACCCTCAGGTATTGTTCTCAGTTTCAAAAGGATTATTTCTAGTAGATGTTAATTTCCAGTGTTCGGCGGGCAATAGAATGCAATGGTTTTATTTGTCCATATAGGCGGAGATTCTAAAGAAAGATCCTATAAAAGAAGAGCATACATGTTGCAGGCCTTCTGATCCTTTTATTTTTATTTTATTTCTTCCTATTAGTTTTTGCTATCACGCATATGCTATTTATGTTATCTTGAGAAGTCGTTAGTTTATCAGTTTATTTCTGTGTAGGCAAACAATTTCATTCAATCTATGGTTGATTATCTCTTTTTATATAGTACATGAAAAAATTATTTCCTTGATTACTGAGAGCAACAACAAAATAAAATATACACAAAATAGATAAAACAACAATAACAATTGTTTCTTACTTTTGGGTTAATTTTAAATTTCACATATTTCTGGGAATTGTGAAAACCTTGTTCAATGTGAATATATCAACAAACAAATTGAACTTGTGTACAATTATTTCACTATTTTTCTGGAATTATGCAAGTTGCGGAAAATTTATTTCTTTTTTGGTCTTAAAAAAGATATCGTGTGTGTTATATTGAATTTCATAGATGGAAATATGTGAATTGCATCCTAAATAATTTAGGAGAAACTAAGAGAAATATGATCAATAGTTCTTACATAGAACAATTATGAATAGAAAATAAGACAAACAATTATTACGAATAGAAAATAAGGCAGATAATTTAAGGTGTATACTTTTAAGAATATGTGAAAATAAGAGGGAAAATGTCATTAAAGGAAAATAAGATTATATATATGTGTGTGTGTGTGTGTTAAGGAAAAATGTCATTAAAGGAATAAAATTACACATTTATATGTAAAATTATTTGTCTTACCTGTTATACTTAGGTAGGTTTGCAGAGATGAAACTGAGTGTAACTGATCTTCAAATCAATCGAAAGACGAATGAAGAAGAATGCAGACAAAGAAAAGCTTTGATAATGTAAATGGAGATTGTTCATTCAAAGGATTTATATATAACAATGGAAAAGATCACATGACCGACTTAGTGCTGACCGATTTACCACACTTATCACTTAAACCGACGTCTTGATTGTGTGCAGTAGTTACACTTCTTAGTTGCTAGTAGGATGAGATTTGATTTCCGTCCTCAACTGCCTCAGGTAGTTTTAAATGTGCACTATCGGAACTAATCGACACACAATGGAAGTTTATGGGTTATTAAATGCTACAAGAAGGTTGTGTATCATGAGCGAGTACGTGTAGATCTAGGATCCTTCTCACAACATCATGTGCATACATCCCATGCCCATGGAACAAGAATTAATCACAACATCATGGGCATACACCAAATTTGGCATACATCAAATTTGATAGAGATGGCGGGTTTTAGTTGGAGGACAACAAACTACAAAGGCATGAGATGAACATCCCATTAAAAGAACACCTGTAATTAAAATTTGGGCTTGAGGCCCTTCTCTTCTACTTATTCAAACTCCAAAACCTTTGTAAAA
>SNQJ01S0011138.1:18678-41369 GCA_010110895.2 Picea sitchensis
TTAATTTTAAGATAATTTTCATACAAATTTTTTTACGCAAAGCAATTTTGTGCATCAGCGTGAAAAATCAAGTGTTGACATATTACCTTTTTGAGGGAAACTTTGGTGTTACCCAACATGACTTCAAAGGCTCATAACTTGCTCATATGATGTTTAAATTGGGGTATCATTTTTTTGCGATGTAGAGAGGATGGGGAGATGCTTCTGGTGAGATAACTTGCCACGCCCTTCAAAATTTTTGGTGGTGTCACGACTAACGAGGCTGACTTGGCCGAGAACTCCTGGGAAATTGTTTTGGCACTTCCGGGCCTCGTATTTTGACTCTGTCAGTTGAGTTGGAATCATAGTTGTGTGAGTTATGTAACTGGCCTATTTTAGGATGAAATCTATAGTTTGAAAAATGCCCAAAAATTGCAAGCAAAGGCATTTTTTAATGAAAGTTCGAGTCTCATTCTTATTGTTGCTTTTCCCGAATTCAATTCTATTAGTTAATATGTTACATTTGTTATACATGCTCTTAATTAATCCATTGGAGATGGGGTCAATTTTCAGTGACTCAGAAATATAATCCCGCAAAAATAATCAACTAATGTTTGGAGCGCTTAACACTATTTAGGAGTTGGGAGGACCAATTTTCCTCTAAGATTCAATTTAGAGCCGACATAAGTCTTGTAGATGTTGCAATTAATACACCAGATGATAAACGACACTTTCATGATCATGGTTAGTCATAAAATCAAGAAGCGCAAGATATGCATGTTGGTTGGTATGTGAAAATGAAAGTGGTTGGCGACACAAATAGACTCAATGACTATTGCAACAAGAAATAGATTAGGAATGGTAGGTGATCTATCAACAATCATCTAGACAAGAACAAAATTCTTAACCATTGGAAATGATGGGAACCTAATGAATGGGGGAAATGAGAAGAATTTGAGGTGGAGGAGAATAGGAGAGGTCTCAAGATGAAGTTGTCTTGCTGGAAAGGTATGTGTTGACAAGAGAAAGAAGATCACTATCAATATGATCAGTGTCTGTGAGGGGTTGACATATTTTTTCTAGCATACTGACAATAGAAGAGGGAAACTTGCCAACAAACACTATGCATTGGAGGTAAAGAAAGGAAGCTTCCTGATACATGATGTATCAATGAAAGAAAGATGAACCTCGTCGATACACCATGTATTGGTGAATGATTAAATATAGACCACCAATATATATAAGGTCAAGGACTAATGGTGCCAATGTATTGACACATAAATCATTAACTTGTTGATACTGTCTATATCGATGAGAAAAAAATTAACTCGCCGATATAGCCAGAATCAATGAGTTAGAAGTTAGAAAAACTTTGAGTGAAAGTTTGAGAAAGTATATCAGCGAAGAAAAGCCCAAGTCGTCGATATGGTCCGTATTGGCAGAGGAAGAAGGATGTTCACCAATACAGATTGTATCGGCAAGGAAAAGAAGATGCTCGCCCATACACTATGTATTAGCGAAGAAAGAGGAAACTTGTTGATACTATGTATCGGTGGGTCTGAGTCTTCTTTAAAATCCTTTAAATGGTAAAGTATGGAGAGTGAGAAGAGAGAGTCGGGCTTTTCTGTTTACCTGAAAGTGATTAATAAGTTTTCTAGTAGAAAAGTTAAGTAGGGGGACCCAATTTCTTCTCTTAGAGAAAAGGTGAAAAGAAGAAATTAGGGAGGGTGTTGTGTGAGAAAAATAGGGTCCTGACCTCCCTGACCCCTAAAGTAGATAGAATACTATGTATTGTTATGTAATAAAGGACATCACTAGTAAATAAAGCCTATGTAATAATGTGAACAAAACTATTGTAGGAAGACTTACTAGAAGGTTCCACCTCTAGAAAGTTCCTCCTCTAGAATGTTCTTAAGAAGATATAAATAGTATATATCGAGGTAGAACACATTGTATAAGTTGTCTTCTGGAATCATTTGTACTTGAGCTCTGCTGTATCATAGGTTGACCCCTCGAAGAGGCAAGTGAATAGTGATTTCTAGATTAATAAAGGTGTCATATTTTAGCCAATATTGTTATTGTGCTCAATATTTTGTCTCCTTGTACTAAATACTTTGATAATATTTGTGCTATTTCTCTGCATATTACTATTTTGCACCTTACTTATGTTCAGGTTGATATGAAAAAAATCTTAGCTTCTACATTTACTTCACTTGTTTCATGATGATAATCAAAATTTTACTAAGAAAAACAATCCATTTCATTTATATATTATTGTATTAATATTTTATATTGGAAAATTATTCATATTACTTAAAAGTCCATGTTGAAGGCCAAGTACTATAGCATTCAATTCATCATGAATTCTTAGTTTGGGTTGACCTACAAATAATATCTGTACTTATCCAATGTTTGTATCTATTATGGCATATATAAATGTGAATAAATAGAAAAACACGGATTTTTCTTAGATACTAGTGGCTAATAACTTTGAGGTGTTATTTTCTAGCTCTAAAAAAATGTGACTACATACCCTAAGTTTTAACATAGGAAGCCTTCAATAATACTTTTGTATTGTTGAGGTTGAAGACTTAATGTGTTATGCACTGGGATATTGTTGTAATATCACCCACATTAAAACTATTTCTAGCTACTTTTTTTTCCAATAGAAAATTCGCTCGAAATTATATTAGTGTATAATCTCATTTACATATGCAAGGATAAACATAAACTACTACATCCCCAAAATAACCCGAGAGTCATCAGAACCAGCACGCAAGCTACAAAATGAGATACAAAAACAGGGATAAAACCCCCAAAAACACCAGAAAATAAACTAAACCAGATGTTGCACGCCCAAAAAAGACCTCAAAGTGTTTACCCAACACTTCATGCCCCCAAAGGACCTCAAAGTGTTAAAAAAAACACTGGACGTCCCCATTTAGGGCCTCAAATCTCTGGTCCAAAACCTCTTCTAGCCAAGGAGGAAGAGGCCAAGAGGATCCAGAAAAAAATCAAAGAGGTGACAAAACAACTTTGGTAGAAGCATGGTGGAGCTCGGCCCCTAACTGGAGGCAGCTACCGTAGGGTATCCGCCATCATCTGTAGAGCCTCGCCCACAGATCCACCGCAGAGCCCGCAATTTCGACCCTCCTCCACCACCGCTGCGCCACAATCCAGCTCACCCTTCAACCACCGTGTCACGCCGCTCCACAAGATAGCTACCCTAGAAGTGGCCCTCAACCATGCTCGCACATGCTTTGGTAGTGCCAAATACCTCTCCCGCGCTCACCCTGGAAGAGGATTTCTAACTACTTAAATACACTGAAAAATACAAAATTCCAATACAAATTGAAGAATGTTAGTACACATTTAATTCTTTTGTATAATTTGGCAGTGGTAGTATTTTTGTATCGCCTTCCCATAACCAACATTCATGTACTACATTCCCATAACTGACATGCTCATACCACCTTCTTCATTTCCCTTGCATCTACTTATGCTTATGCTTATGCATCTCAATCTAATCTGAATTGCATGGACCCTCAGACTAAGCAGTTCATACCATACTTTCGCATATTCATCCAATTCATTCTATTTCCCACACCAACATTGTTAAGAAATATCGAGCCACATGGTAGTATTTCCCTTTGAGCTAATTGTCGGCGACACTTAAAGTTATTTTGTTCTTACAAAAGTTGAAGATTTTTTCTAACATAATATATCAACTAGTTGTAATGGTCTATTGTTGGAGGCAGGTCAAGGCAGAAAAGCAAGGAGATTTTGGGAAAGAAAGCATGCACGAGGAAAGCGACAACTAGAAGGGAGAAACAACATGCGTGCATGGAGGGAAGACCTAACGACATTAAGGTTAGGGTTTTGGTAATGTATTGTAATGGATGAAGAGCCAGAGACGTATAAATATAGATACTTAGCTATCGTAGTAGTAGTAGTAGTTGTTGTTGTTATTGTTCAGAGTTTATAGAGACAAGTCGTTATTGTAAGAAGCACTATTGTAGCGAACCGATGTGTAATATTTTGCTGTATGATCTATTTTTGTAAGATGTTGAGCTGAAGACAAAGAAGGATGGTATATCTTGAGGGTTAGATCGCAGGTTGAGGAGTCTAGTGCGATCTAGTTCGCCTCACATAGATATTACTCGATGGGGAAGAGTTGTAAGCGTGTGGCGCGTAAGTGACATAACAACTATAATAAAAGAGATGAGAGCCAAATATTTTTGGACGTAGCCCAGGAGGGGGTGAACCATGGTACATATGTGTTATGTGATGAATGCATGCATATATTTAATTTCTTCAGTATTTATGGTTATGTTGAATGAATGAGTTTATATATTTCCTGTTTATTTGTAAATAATAGCATATTGCGTTTACAAGTTATAATACTGGTTCAATATATAGTTCTCACATATTACACTCAATCTTAGGCTGTAAACACATGATTCTTACAACCACCCATTAAAGCTATCTCGGGTGAGACTGCGCAGTGCATTCTGTGTGTTGTGTTTCCTTTTGGTTTACCAGGAGGGCAGATAGTTTTAAAGGCTTTGTTGAAAACCCGAAAGACATGAACCCTGGGTCAATGCGAACTTAGACAGAAAAGAAGTAGTTAACCAACAAATGGTTTTGTTGTCATTTGTAGGAATAGAGGAGGATCGAGTAGATGATATAGGTTGAGCAAGAAAAGAGTAAAAGAATATTAAAAGAGGGAAAATAAAGCAATGATCCATTAGAAGAGGATGTTGAGACCATGGAATCCCACAAAAGCCAAGATTGAAAGTTGGTTAAGGGAAAAAGAGCTAGAGTTTGCATAGAAAGATAATAAAAACCCTAGAATAACAACCTACAAATATTTTGAGAAATATGTATTTATTTATCTGCATGAAGTCTTTTTATGTGATTTTCCACACTTATTGTAGGAGTGGATACTAAGGTTGAGGGATAACCATGCAACGAAGCGGATTCGACAGTTAGATTGGACCCGGGTATAGATCAAGCAGTTACAACAGGTGAACATCAAATTCACCCATGTAGTAGACTTTTGGCTTGATAGTATTGTGGTAGGCTTTATAGCAGAGTTTGCAGTAGACACAACGAAGTCGTAAAATGCAGCGGAGCAAGAGTTTCTACGTGGACCTTGAGGAAGGTACATTCAATCCCTGTATATTTATATTAAGATACTGCTATACAATAAAGGTGTAATGACAATGGAGTCAGACATCTAAACTTCCCTGCATGCATGGGGGAAGGGGGGAAGCACTGACATAAAGAGGAGAAATGGAAGGAGGAAAGGATAAGGGAAAGGAGGAGAAACCTTTGGACTCGATCATGATGGATGAGGATTAGATCAAGCAGATCATGGCGACATCTAGAAAGACGTGTAGTGGAGTACCCTACCAATACAAGGTGAATACTAAGAAGAGAGTCGTAGCCGCGAGGGAAGGCTTGGAGAGTGATGAGGAAGAGGTAGAGGATCTCCGAGCTGTGGAGAATATTGAGGAAATCTTGTGCACAAAATAAGAGAGGAAGATAAGAGGTCCAAGAATGGGAAGAGAAGGCAACAATCCTATCCATATTAATGTCAGTGTGGAACCCATAAACCCATGTGTGACTAATACACCAAAGAGAACACCACCATTTAGAAAATCGAAGTTTGGAAGTAAACAGACAGTAGGAAGTACATCTACATAAGGAAGAACAACTGGAGGAGCCAGTTTAGGTAATACTAGTCAGGTATCTACACTGCGTGGAGGTAGTAGTTCAGCGTTCAGAATGACAGGACACAATCCCACCATCAGGTTACCTGAATTTTGAGGAGAAGCAGTAGAAGACCCTGAGAAACATTTGTTTATTTGTGCAAAGATCTGGGAAGAAAAACAGATCATGGATGAAGATACTAAACTTGCACTGTTAGCTATTATGATGAGAGACCGCACATTAGACCAGTACATGAGTCTAGATGCAAACAATGCACCTGGGATGACAAGGAAACTGACAGACATTAAGAATTTACTGATTAATGAGTTCCAAAAGTCGATTTTAGAGGATCAATACATGAATGAGATGATCAAAATAAGATAGAAACTAGGAGAATCCATATGGGAGATTGACCAGAGATTCAAGAGACTAAAGGGAAAGTTGAAATATCTCATGACTGATATGCAACATAGGCACTTGTTCATCAATTCACTGCTACCACACTTAAAATATCCATTGTGACAACAAAAGTTTCAAATGCAGGCAGAGGCTCTGCAGGCAGCCCTACAACTAGACGAGAACCAGTATCAGCAGACAGACCCAACTATCGAAGAGCTTAAGGAGGATCTGAAGAACTTAACATTTCAGCTAAACCAGAATAAGATTAAGGACAAACAAGAAGTCGTTTGGTGTACCAAATGCAGGATGGAAGGACACCATAAGAACGAATTTCCAACATTCACGCAATATATGGCAGTCGGGATGCTAAATCCATTACCAACAGAAGGATTATGGTGCAAAATTTGCAAAAACTCGGGTCACGATCCTTATCACTGCACGATGATGCAGAAATACCAGACAATCCCAAAGAGCTCATATTGCACCTTTTGCAAGTCGGTAGGACATGACGACAAAGATTGTAGAACTATGGAGTTGATGTGAGAAAGGACATTATATGCATATAAAGTGTAGGCAAAAATGATGACTAGGAAAATCACACCACAATTTAATCATGTTCCAGCTCCATACAACACTGTGCAACAACAATATAATTTTGCGTCGCAACCATATAATAACATGCAGCCGCAGTAAAACACAACACAACCTCAGTACAATACTGCACAATATAATCAGGCGCCTCATTATAATGCACCCAGAGGAGATCCGACAAGCTACAGAGGTGGAGGATGAGTGAGAGGAGGTTTTGGATGAGGTAGAGGACTAGTGGTATGTCACAATTGTCAACAACTAGGAAATTATGCAAGAGAATGTCCGCTACCACCAGGGACTTGTATGTATTGTCGCGCATCAGATCATGACACAAAATAATGTACAACACTGTTAGTAAAGATCCGGGAAATGAGAAACCAGAACAACCAGAATGTTCAGTGGATTTCAGTCGAAGCAATGGATGAAGGACGAAACATCAATATAGTTACCAGCGGAGGAGTTAAAATAGGAAACGACGTAGTCCGACAAGAGTTAGAACAAAATTAGTGGGTAAATAAGAACATCGAACCAAAAAATAAGTTCGACGCATAGAAGGAGAAGGAGGTATTTAACCAAGAAAGATAAGAATTTCAGAAAGAAGACATGGCGTCAACTTGAACTGCACAACAAAAGAAGGAAGCACCGGAGTATGACATGCCTCCATTATTAGATCATACCATTGAAATGCAACCCATGGGACAAGTAAGTACAATAAAAAAAAAATTGCAATCATGTGTAAAGGTATTAAATGATCCATCATCTGTGAAAATATTGCAAAAAATACTAGAAAAATGTAGCATCGAGACGAAAGGAAAACTAGAACCAAAAACTGTCAATCACCTACATACAAGAAGAAGAACAAGTAGGGAGTTCAGACTGAATGCCAACATCAAAGACTTCAACATGGGAGACATCATACTGGATTTAGGATATTAAGTTAATGTATTACCAAAGAAGACATGGCAATGCATGGAAGATCCCACATTAGGATATTCCCCTCTTCAATTGAAACTGGCAAACCAACACAGAGTCCTATCAATCGGTAGATTGAAAGGAGTGACAGTAGATATTGATGGAGTGCGCACCAAAGCAGATTTTGAAGTCATTGAAATAGTGGGCGACACAACACCTTACCCAACATTGCTTGGTCTGGATTGGGCGTTTGATAACCAGACCATAATCAACTTGAAGACCAGGAAAATGACATTTGAGTCAGGAGAATACAGGGTAATTGTGCCATTAGATCCATCGAAAGGGTAAAGGTTTGTAGAACCTACTTTCTTAGACTTAGAGGAAATCATCTAGTTGTACAAAAAAACTGTGTGCGATGAGGATTATGTGAACTCAACTGCAGATGGGGTACTCGGTTGGTGGAGCATTACTTCATGTGCAATAGATTCAAATGCCAGTTTAGAAAGTTGGCAACAAAGGCTACATGAAGTTTCCACGAGGAGATGTGCACGAATAGACCACGCAGTAAGATGGGTAGACATAGAGATAAGGGAACCACCCAGTTTCCATGGAATAAACGATATAGAAACATTCTTGACCCAATATGAAGATGCAGTTTTAGAGAATTAGAGACTGTTAGCACTTGATATAACACTCAAGGCCACACCTGCAAGATGGTGGGGCACACACAAAGAGACAATCACATATTTCTACCAATGTAAGTGGTTACTACGCATAAGGTTCGGCACAAAACAAAAAAACAACAATCCATAGAGGTACGATGGATAGGGAGCACCAACGGAACACTTGGAGAAGTGTAGAACACTATGGAAAATGAAACCCCCAGAAGAAGGGCCTCATCATTTCATACACACTCTAGAGGGCATACCAGGGAACTGGTATACAGACCAGGAATTTCACAAAGGAACTGCGACTTGGATGACATTACAACAGAATTTTACAGTCACTTTTTCATTCAAACATGAAAACCCCAACATAGATGCAGCTATGAAACAGATAAGAGGCGTAATATTCATCAAGGACCCGGAAGTCGAACTCATAACAGAAGAACAACAACAGAACAAACAAACAGTCAAGGAATTATTTTCATGTTACCATGTGCAAGAGGAAACACCAGATGAAGATGATCCACGCGATATTTAGATCAAAGAAGCAGAAGGTGAAAGATAAGTGGAGGGTCCACCCATAGAATCAGAAGTTATTGCCGCACTGATCAAGGTAAAGAAAGTTAACATTGGAATAGTTGAGCACCTCAAAATGGCCAACATTGGAGATTACTGGGATGAGCAGACAGTAGAAATCATAATAGAGTTGTTGCATGAATACAATGACCTGTTTCCCACAACATTTACAGAGATGAAGGGCATAGTCGAAGAACTAGGAGAAATGAAGATACCAATCAGACCTGAAGCAAGATCGATAAGACAACGACCATACAGACTGAACCCAATATATAAGAAAAAATTTAATTCTGAGATCGACACGTTGCTCAAATATGGAATCATAGAACCAGTCAAAGAATCAGAATGGATAAGCCCAATGGTAGTTCAGGACAAAAAACAGGGAGGAATAAGGATATGTGTCGACTTGCAGAAGTTGAACGATGCATGCTTACATGACCAATTCCCTACACCTTTCATGGATGAAGTATTGGAGAATGCAGGCATACATGAAGCTTGCTCATTTACTGATGGATTCTCAGTCTACCATCAGATCAAGATAACACAAGAAGATAGATAGAAGACTAAGTTTGCGACAAAATGGGGATCCTACTAGTACACAATCATGCCATTTGGACTGAAGAATGCACCAACAATATTTTCTAGAGTAGTCATCACTGCGTTTAAGGAATTCATCCACCAGTTTCTTGAAGTATACCTGGATGATTGGACAATCTACAATTTTTTGAAATACCATGTAAAAGTCTTACGGATGATGTTAGAAAGATGTAGGCAGTTCCAGATATCAATGAACATAAAGAAATGCATATTCAAAACACTGTTTGGGATACTATTGGGCCATATCGTATGCAAACAAGGTTTATTAGTCGATCCTGCAAAGATTGCAGTAATTGCTAACTTACCACCACCAAAAACAATCCGTCAGCCAAGAGCGACGTTGGGACACACAGGATACTACAGAAAATTTATCAAAGGGTACACGCAGATTACTACACCAATGGAAAAGATGCTAATAAAGGATACAAATTTTCATTGGAACGATGAGTGTCAACATGGTCTAGATACCCTGAAGGAAAAGATGGTCACCGCACCAATATTAGTATTTCCAGACTGCGAGAAGACATTCCACATGCATGTAGATGCATCAGCCATAGAACTTGGAGCTATCTTGGCACAGCCATGAGCGGGAGACTTGGATCACCCGATAGCATTTGCGAGCACAAAGTTATCATAATCGAAGCAGAACTATAACACTACAGAGAGAGAAGGCCTAGCTATGGTCTACACAATGAAAAAGTTCAGACATTACTTATTGGGAAAACACTTTAATATTTTCACAGATCATTCAACCCTAAAATACCTAGTCAACAAGCCAGTGTTGGGGGGGAGAATCTATCGATGGTTACTACTCTTTCAAGAATTCGACTTTGAAGTAATAGTAAAGCTAGGAAAATTGAATGCAGGACCTGACCACCTATCAAGGGTCACCAATGGCGAAGAACCTACGAATTTAGAAGACAACTTTCCAAATGCACAACTATTTTCAGTTCAGATCACTGATGAACACTTCACAGATATTATTTAGTATTTGATCACATGTATTTCACCGCAAGAATATAATACTGCATAGAAGAAAAACCTGGTAGTCTGCGCTGCAGACAATCAACTGATCGCGGGACACTTATACAAACTGGGTGCAGATAGCATCTTATGAAGATACATGTTAGAACATGAAATACCACATGTTTTAGCAGAATCGCATGAAGGAATAGCAGGAGGGAATTATGCAATCAAAGCTATCGTTCAAGAATTTGGAGGTCGACGATTCACAGAGACTCGAAGGAGTACTGCCAAAAATGTGATGTTCGTCAAAGGGTAGGTAAACCAAACAGAAGGGACGAGATGCCATTATGACCACAAGTAACATTGCAGGCATTCTATAAGTGGGCGATAGACTTTGTAGGACCAATCAACCCACCAGAAAAAAGAACAGGAGATAGGTACATTATCATCGTGACGGAGTACTTAACAAGATGGGCGAAAGCTGCACCAGTGAAGGATTGCAGCATAGAAAAAACATCACACTTTTTATTTGAAAAAGTAATCACTTGATTTGGGTGCCCAAGGGTTTTGATGAGTGACCAAGGCACACACTTCATAAAAAACACCATCATATCTATGACTGAAGAGTTTGAAGTCCATCATCAGAAGAGCACACCATATCACCCACAGAAAAATGGCACAGTGGAAGCATTTAACACAATCTTGGAGAATGCACTGATAAAGATCTACAACGTCAACAGGGATGACTGGGACCTCAAAGTACCAATATTATTATGGGCCTACAAAACTATGTGCAAAAATTTGATAGGGCACACACCATTTAAATTGGTCTATGGCCAAGAAGCAGTAGTGTCAATAGAATTCTTAGTACCAAGCTTGCGTGTAGTAGCAATCACACATATGACATAACGAGGTGCAGTACAGGAGCAACTAAATCAGTTAATGACCATGGAGGAAGACCGGATCTTAGCAGGATTCCACCAACAAGTTCAGAAAGCAAGGGACAAAGCTTGGCATGATATACACATCAAAAAGAAAACATTCAAGGAAGGAGATCTAGTATTGATGTATGAAAAAAAATCACTTCAGTACCCAAGAAAGATAAGAATGAACTGGCTAGGACCGTACGGAGTAAAATCTGTCATAGATGGAGGAGTTGTACAATTGATAGACTTATTAGGTGCATAACTCAAAGGGATGATCAATGGGAGTCGACTAAAGTTGTACAAGGACAATCGACCACCCACTGCACAGTAAAAAAAAAAAAAACAGTATATTGAAAAACAACCAACAAAAGCATAGTGCGTCGGAGACAGAAAGGGAATCCATACTTAAGAACACAAACTCGATGAGTAGAAGGAAAACAACCATGTAAAAATGGAAACAAGCGGGAAACGTAAAGTTGACAAAAGCAATATGAAATGACAGAGTTAGGCAGAATTGAATGTCGGAAAGGATCAATGGGATGCCACATTAATCGCACCAACTAGAGATGGAAAGGTGGAGTGGCAAGTACAAAACATCCAGAGGTGCATTGAATCCATAATTAAGGAAGCGTCCTCAACAAGCTTCATGTGAAGCCCATACAACACACAGATGCGGGAGTAAAGAGTCCATTTGCGAAAAGAGACCAAACAAAGAGCGATAGAGGTTAAAGAGCATAGATTTGAGTTCACAGGGGTCACAAAGACCATTCAAACCCAACAAGCATTTGAAATTCACCGCCATGGCACCACCTAAGCAAGCAGAAGCAAGCCAAACCGCCAGAAAACCCAAAGCTAGAACTAGGTCACAGATACACTTGGAAGAAGGCGAACAACAACGGCTATAGATCATCAATGTCGACAAAATCCCATCTCCAGACATAACATCGGTGAATCCCACACTTATACTGGAAGAAACCCAACATCCAACATCGAAGGGCATGAATATAGATAGACTAGTAGAGGTATAGGAGCCGCAGAACTAGGAAACATAAACACTGAAGGAGGCGTAGCCAGAGAACGTCGAAGTAGCTCCGAGATTCAATGGAACGACACTGAATCTGGAAGCACTAGTTGAGCTAGATGAGTCTCAAACCACTATCTCAGACCACCCACCAGAAGGAACAGTAAAAGATGTCACAGGTCGACTAGATTGGTATTCTGAAGCACAACCAACAACTGCTAGCACCTCGAGCCAACCACCACCAAATAAAGACAAGAAATAGGTACCTAGGTCACCTCACAAGCAACTTGTCGCAAAAATCATCCTACCGCGTATACCAGATGGGGTACATGTGAAACCAGACCTGCTGGGTCACATAAGGAAACTCAAATACTCGGACCACGATGTAGTAGACACAGACAAGTTTCTGGAACTTGCCATGATGGTATACTTAGAGACTGTGGGCACAAATCTAGTTGGGGAACCAATTGATCAGCCACTCCGATGGGCAACTGGGTTGGAGAAAACATGAATTTTAGGTCTATTGGACCTACCACATTTTGGAAAAAGGTCAGTATGCAAGAGCGTGCGTCAAAAAACTATTAGCAGTCACACATGGCGGGGACATATGGTTGGACAAGCTCATATCAATAGACATTGAGATTATTATGAAAATAATAGGGTTACCATCCTGGGGCATGGATCCTGGATAGTTCCTCGATGATAAGATGAAGGAAAAATCACTTACGGAGGAGATGAAAAAGAAATATGGTACTGATAGGAGGACACAGGGCATCATCATCGAGCATATCAATGATGTTGCAACACAGATGGGTTCAAAAATCTTAGCCTACAAGCTGCTAAGAAAATGCTGCAAGGAGGAAGTTCCGGCTGGAGTTGTCGCAGTTGCAGCTCAATGCGCCGAGGGCACCACAGTGAGCTAGGCACCATATCTCTTGAACTTGTTCTCGGACGACTGCAAGGATGCGCAGGATATCAAAACAACATTTCACTATTCATGGCTAATCATGTTAATAGCCTTTATGGGATGGAGGGAACCGAGGTATGTAACTTTCCTTACAAAACCCACACCTAATCAGAGAGCAAGATATTTATTGTTGAAAGTTGTGTCGGATGCCAGGCATAAGAGGGAGAACGGGTCCATATTTGAAGGATACCTACACAATTTTCAGGAGGCCATCAAAAACATGTGGAGAATCACACCACAGGCCGCCGCACGGTATAGCAACATCGCCAACTTCAAGGCCACATGACACACGATGTGGATATAGGCGCGCAAGGATCTCAATAAGAAGTGGCTACAAATGCGCTACCGTATCACATAAGGTGATATCAACATGGTGATCAAAGACTGGGAAGATGAATGGAGGATTCCAGTCCTCACCCAAGACTTGTCGAAAAGGACAGCGGAAGAAGAGGCGGGGCAGGGAGAAACATAGCCTCTAGAAATCTAAGTGCCCAAGAAACAAAGGACGGGCCAGACAACAAAAACACAGACAAACGAAGGCACCATGAAGACGGGGACCCAAAACGAGAAGAAGGAGAATACACAGCTGGCAAAAGAGTAGCAGAAATAGACCGAGGTCACGCAAGGGACCACAACAAGTCCCAATCCATAGGAACTAGGTGGGAATAAGAGACCAACCACTCATATGAGGGGCGCACGTAAGAAAACGAGGGCACAAAGACCGCCTCCAGAATATATGATCATGGATGATGATGGGGAAATGATAGCCTGAATGGTCCAGAATTGTCTGTCTGAGGACTTCGACCATGATGTGCACCACAGGGACATGATTCAAGAGGAGATGGAAGACATGAGACAGTTCCTCAAGCAAATAGGGGAAGCACACACAACATCTAGTAGCATGAGAACAGGGCCATCAACACCGTAGACAGAGGAAAGAGTGGAATTAGAAAAACGAGATCTAGTCCATCCAATACTGCAGCCGAATGACACATTCCACATCACACCCAGTATGTTGCACATGGATGAGATCGTGGGGTAGAAACCCCTAAAACACTTAGCTCAAATCCAATTGGTGTTGACACAAAAGTCATCCAGGGCTCTACACAAGTTGCAGGTTAGCATAAACCACGAGGTACAGTCTCGTGCACACAAAGACTTAGTCGAATTGTAGCAAGAAACAAAGAAGCGAGATGCGCTGAAAATAGTCTATGGGCAGGCTAAGTTTGAAACCTAGGAGGAAAGGGAGCACAGGAAAGGATTGGAGCAGACAGTGGCTGGAACTTACGAGAAGATTCCACAGGCCATGCAGAGGGATGAAATCACAACAACAGAAAAGATTGATCAGATTGCGCAGGTAATTGATCAATATCAGAAGGAGATTGAGAATCTTCATGAGTAGCTCACACCCACCACTCCACCAACAGTGAAGGATCAAAGGAAGCAGGAAGCAACAATGCAGCTGCATGAGATAGAGCAACAGGTCAGCACAACAACTGACGTGTTCAATAAATCAAAACATCTTTGGACAAAGTTAGAGGAGGATCAATAGGTCCAAAGGTGGGACAAGGAAGAAGAAAGGATCAGCGTAGATATCCAAGACCTCAAGAAAAGGTAGAAGATAATGCCCATCACAGAACGCGTCAAAGGGGCATAGAACATGAAGAAATAGCAAGAAGAACTCACCACTATGCAAACACAGAAACAAGAGCATCAAGCTCAAATGGAGCCATTGCAGGAGTGGGTAGCAGAAGTCCTGACACAGGTAGAGGAATCCAAGACACATATAGCACAGACCTAAGCAGAGTGCATGGAATTGATCAGTGACGAAATTGTAGTCCAGATAGTGGACACACTTAAGGAGAAGACTGTGCAGGTGCAGACACAGGAAAAAAAGCTCAAGGAAAATTTCCAGGTGATCACCAAGGAGATCGAAGAAGCACAAAAAGGTTAGGTGGCTCGGGACGAGCCACATGTTAGTGTTGGGGTCCTGTTGGAGGTAGGCCAAGGTGGAAAAGCAATGTGATTTTGGGAAAGAAAGCATGCATGAGGAAAGCGACAGCTGGAAGGGAGAAACATCACGCACACATGCATGGAAGACCTAACGACGTTAGGGTTAGGGTTTTGGTAATGTATTGTAATGGCTGAAGAGCCAGAGACGTATAAATATAGATACTTAGGTATCGTAGTTGTTGTTGTTGTTGTTTTTTTTATTGTTTAGAGTTTATAGAGACAAGTCGTTATTGTAAGAAGCGCTATTGTATTAAACCAATGTGTAATATTTTGCTGTGTGATCTCTTTTTGTAAGTTTTTGAGCCGAAGATGAAGAAGGAGGGTAGATATTGAGGGTTAGATCGCAAGCTGAGGAGCCTGGTGTGATCTAGTCCGCCTCACATAGATCTTACCCGACAGGGAAGAGTTGTAAGCGAGCGATGTGTAAGTGACAAAACGACTATAATAAAATAATGGAGAGCCAAATCTTTGTGGACGTAGCCCAGGAGGGGGTGAACCACGGTACATTTGTGTTATGTGATGAATGCATGCATATATTTAATGTCTTCATTAGTTATGGCTATGTTGAATGAATGTGTTGCTGTATTTCCTGTTTATTCGTAAATAACAACATGTCGCGTTTACAAGTTATAATAGTGGTTCAATATATAGTCCTCACATCTCACACTCAATCCTAGGCTGTAAACACATGAGTCTTACAACCACCCATTAAATCTATCTCAGGTGAGACTGCACAGTGCATTCCGTGTGTTGCGTTGCCTTTTGGTTTACCAGGAGGGCCGATAGTTTTAGAGGCTTTGTTGGAAACCTGAAAGATGTGAACCCTTGGTGAATGCGAACTCGGACAGAAAAGTAGTTAACCAACATAATATATCAACTAGTTGTAATGGTATATCCATATCATATGCAATGTAAGCATCCTAAATGATTAAAATATTGTTGTGATAGATGGAGAGCATGATCTTAAATAAGAAGAATCTAGCAATAAGGGATCAAAGGACATACTATCTTAGATTCTCCCACTCCTCTTTTAGACTGTGTTTCTATTATAGTTATGATTGTGGTAATGTCTCTCCCTCCAGCCAAAAGGAGCAAGGGAACCCTAACTAATTCAAGTTCTTCCCATGTGTCTTTCAATATCTTGGCATCATTCATGCCCCACTCTCTTTCTCTCAATACTGATTACTTAGTGCAAAACTCTATGCCTGAGTTTCCTGAGCTTGTTCTCAAGGTCCCATACTTATCCTGCTATCTTAAGGATGACCTACATAATCTTCTTAAACATGTTCCTTCTTGCTCTCGAGTAGTGTCTAGGTAAATTGAGTTTCCATTTCCTTAGAACTATATGCTTTTGTTATCAAATGAGTGATGAGGCCTCAACAAACCCCAAGTTCTCTAAACTTGGGGTACCCATTTTTTTTTTTGAATTTTCATCATCATGCCTGAGTTGCCTTGTTTGAGTTAAGTTTTTTTGCTTTACCTTAATGAAAGTTATGAAAAATACTGAGTTTAACTTTGCTTTTGAGTGAGGGATTGTTTTTTGCACTATTGATGCTCTAGTCTAAGTCATCACCTTTCACTTCAAAAGAGTGCTTGAAGAATTTTTACAACTAAAAAGTTTATCAAACTTTAAACTTTATTCTTAAGTTCTTTAAGACTTATTTTTTTAACCTTAGAAAGCCTAAGTTATTAATTTTTGAAAAATTCAAACCTTTTAAGTGTCGTGGCACCCTTCCAAAACTCAATTTTTTTTAAGTGTTGCGGCACCATTACAAAACTTAATTTCACAATTATTGTGCAACAATCTTTGAACTCAAGTTATAGCTTTGCATTGATTTTCAAAAGAGGATTGAGGTAAGTTTTGAATATGGCTCGATTGACTTTTTGGAAGATACCATAAACCTTTGAAAATACTGAGTTGTAGAAAATTACTGCAAACACTTTGTACCAACTTTCATAGTGGTGTAAGTTCAAAAGAAGTCCTAGCGTAAGTCCCACTGTCGAGTCTTATGACTAAGCATTTGTGATTTATGGAAGATTGTGTGTTTGAACATAGAGACAAAGCTAACTATAGTTTATTAAATAATGTTGAGAAAGCAAGACGATATTACCAAAAATTACAAAGGCAAATTCCAAACTTCACAAAAGTCTATGAGCTTCCAAAAAAATCGATTCATGGGTAAGTACCAATTTCCTTTTCAAGCTTCAAAATGGAAAGGGAAATTGATGATTATATGAAAAACTTCTTCTAAGAATACTTCATTTTGAATGTTCTTTTTTATTTTTATTTAAAATTTTCACTCTAACAAACTTTAATATACCATTTTCGAGGTTAATTGCTGGATAATCCACAATTGGTGTCATTTTTGTCATCGACGTTTTGAATCCATATACCATATTTAGATAGAAATCCCTAATGTTTTGGAAACGTATGTTATTGTTCTCAAAGTCTAAATTTTAGAATGAAAATTAAGGGATTTATGAATAGAAAATTCATTTTGAAGTTTATTGCTTTTACATTAAACAAAAAGAAGTACGAAATCATTTCTTTTATAGCATAATGCCTTAACAATCTATGGAATCTCTTCATACACAATGAAAATTTAATTGTTTTCTTTGCATTTGAATATTTATCTTTCTATGTGTTCTTGTAATAGATGGTATGCCTCCAAAAAAAACTTCCAAACCAAGGAAGAACAAGGGTGAGGTCAAACAGGTTCAAGAAGCACAAGAGACAGTAATGACAATCTTCAAAACCTGTCATACCTGTCATTGAATTAGCCAAACCTGACATAGAGCCTATCAAGCCCATTTTCAAAGATATAGAACCAAGTATTGGTGCACCAACTTTCCACAGATGAGGAGAGATTTATAGAAAGTTTAAAGAAGAGGATCACCTAGATATGATCCCACCAAGGGACTCTTGCAGTAAAAATATCGATGACCATTGATCCATATTGGATCATTATATAATTTTCCATTTATGTCGGTACTTTTCGGATGGAAAAAATTGGAGGAATCGGCTTGGGGAGCCATTTTAGTGGCAGGTCCCAATTTGGAAAATTGGGGTTGGAAACTGACTAAAATCTTCATGAGCCATTTTGGGGCATAAAATGACATTTGTTTTGGTCCAAAACCTACTTTGGAGGAAGTTTCCATATTCTACACCCCGAGACCTTTCCAATGGTGCAAGAATCACCTCAATGGGAGTTGGTATGTGAAAGGTATTCGTCCCGCAAGATAACCTACCATGTTGAACACCATGGTACGAGTGCATGCCATGTCATCCCCCATTACTCAAACATGTAGGGATAACCACATGTGGATTTTAAAGAATATTCTAGAAGGTCCAAACCTTATCACTAATAGAGGGTTGAGGAAGTCAAAACCCTAACCCTAGATGGCTATCGAGCTATGTTAAATGCTGAGCCACTAGGAGGAGAAGGATTTCCATTATTTTGTGTTGTACTTGTTTCACAATTGAGTAGAGCATCAAAGGAGTGGGATTTGAGAGCTTAATAGAGGTGGGAAGAAAAGCTCGTAGTAGCTATTTAGGCCACAGAGTCATAAGAAACTCCATAGTGAGTGCCTATTTCTTTGTACTTTCTATTCTTAACTGAAGAAAAGAGAGAAGAGCATAGGCCTCACCATATAGCTAGGTTTTCTCTCGTATTGGGTTTCCCAGAATATATCTTGTGTTCATTTGTGTGGATGGTGTATATATTGCATGTATTTTATTTTCATATTTAGTTATTTTCGTAAATCTGAGTAGTAAGCTAGTAATAACTAATATGGGATCTAAGGAAATAAGTTGCATAATCTAAGATTTCATATTAGTATAATATTTGTTGTGAAAAACTATTCCAGTGGAATATCCATGGTAGTATATAGATCACTCAGATGCGATAAGAAAAATGAGTTGAGTTTGGTGATATGACTTCACAAATTATGATCTAGATAGTACGATTGATGACATGGATAGGCTCCATGTGGAAAAATTCATGCTGGCAAGGGATAAGGACTCAGTGAGCAGTTGAGGAATCAATGACTCAAATTCATCCTTGATTGTGAGATCAACGACCAAGATTTATTGGCGTTTTGGAAAATTTGTCTCCTCGATGCTTTGGAAAACTTTGCATTGGTGCATGAAAATGTTTTTTCATTAGTGGCTTGAAAAATTTGTGTTGGCACATGAAATTTTTTTGTCATTGGCCTCTGAGAAAACTCTACATCAACGTCTTATATACAATCTAAAAATACTATATATCGGTGCTTTATCAACGGTCTAAAATGAATCTCTATCAATGCTTTATTGGTGAAGGAAAGTCATTGATCTAGATGGACATCAATGGCCACACACCTATTCCATTGGCTCAAAATATAGTTTCCATCTTGGGAGTTTTTCTGCGGTATTTTTGGGTCTTGAACTCTTGGGGTTGTTTTGAGACCCTAAACGACATTTTGTTGGCCCGAAAGTGCCTAGTAGATTGTTGAAGGCATTATTGGGCCATTCGAAATGTGTACTCCTCAGATAGACCTTTCCAATGGGCTATGTAGCACCCCAAATGGGGATGGTATGCAAAATTAACTCCCCCGAGAAGTTGGCATATCAACTAACCACATCGTAGCCCACAAACCTTTTGGTGTTTCATCTTGTAGGGTTAGGGTTTTGGATGTTTAGGGTTTTCTCATTGATGCTTTATGTTAAAAATATTTTTCGACCTAATTGTAATAATCTTCTTCTAAATGTGCATAGCCATCACATATCTTCTCAGAGATAAGCTACCACCATTATAGCAAGTTTTTTTCACTTTGCATTTTTACAATTCCTGCATATTTTGTTCATTAATAGAAATTGAGCATTATTGTATCTCTGTCTTTCTATCATATTTATGTGTTTTATTTATTCCCCTCATAAATCTAGATTGGTTACCTCATATCAGTGAATTTATTTGGACTTCTGTTTCGGTGCATTGAAATCTTAGTTTTTTGGCGCCCATGAAATATTTTGTTTAACGCCCATGAAATCTTATTTTTCGACACACAAGAAAAATCTTTGTTATCAGTGATGGAAAATAACTTTCACATTGACGGACTAAAGTGACTCTAGTGCACCAATGGTATAGTTGGCTATGCCATGTCAGTGAGCACGTGTTGTGTCATGTCAACTAGGGGTGCCATGTAGGCATGCTAACACAAGAAAGAGGAAATGCCTTCGATATCAGAATTGAACAAGAGTACAGTTGTTGGAAAGCTCTCGAGGAGAAGAATTGGCTTGTGAGATCCAAATTTGTATCTAAGTTGTGTTTAAGAAAGTTGAATTAGATGGAAATTTTGAAATTTCCATACACACCACTATCCTAATAATGTTTAGGGGGTCAAGTATGTGACAAGTAGGGACTAGTACTAGGACAGATGATAGTAGCATCTAATAGCTCTCATACAATATTTTCAATTTCATTCTTTTGTGAAAAAGAATGAGGATGTGAGCACACATTGGGTGGTACGCTACTAGGAAACAATGGGATGCTATCATCATTCTCTCCATAGGAGGATGGTAATCCTTGGGGATGTTCAAAGACTTGTTGGTATTTGTCCAATACTAACTACAAATTGGGATGAACTAGATGGAAAGCATCATAAAAGGATTGAATAACATGGTATTGTGCAATACTACTAAAATGACCCCTTTTTAGAAGATTTTCCATACATAGGGAGATAATTATTTTTGGATAGACTAATTTGAGATCTTTGAGCATGTAGGAGCTTCCATCCTTCTGAAAACTCATCTATAATTCTAGAAAATGCATGGTCATGGGGCCTGATGTTCTTAGGCATTCAACACCCAAAATAATATCACAATTGCCCATTTCAATTGCAAACATGTGAGTGTTAAGGGAATACTCACCCATTTGAAGTTTTACATTTTCACACCAACCACCACATTTCGTAGACCCCCCATTAGCAACCATAATCTGAAAGTTGTTAATAACATGGATGTAGTAAGGCTGTTTCCAGGGAAACATGAAAATGAATGAAATTATGGGTGTTGCTACTTTTCATTAAGATAATGACCTTCCTCTGCTTCTTATATCCAACCAACTTTAATGTTTGAGGAGAATAAATATCCAAATAATGAAGGGATATTTGGGGTTCTTCACCTTCTTGGTCAAGAAGAGCAACTTTCATAATGATGGGAGTGACTTCCTCTTGAGTCTTTCCATCAATATCATCCTTAGAAATGGATATAAATAATTTATGTTCATTACATTTATTCCATGGAGAATATTTTTCATCACAGTTGTAGAAAAGACCCTTGAGTTGGTGATCCACCATTTCAGCCCATATCAACTTGTGGACCTTAAGGGTCAGTGCAGGATGTTGAGGAGCCACCATATTTGAGTAAGGATGTGAAGAAACGTTGGGGCATTCGGACTAAGTAGAGGATATAACATGTGCATGATGAGCAAGTTGAGTGGCATCCAACCAAACAATATGGTGATTCATCTCTACTTGGGCTCTAATTTCCTTTTTAGGACAATTGATAAAGCATTGTTTCAAAATTTCACTGGTTAAAAATTTTGTTCTAAAAACCATATGTTCAAAATCATCAATATAGTCTTCCACTATTTTTGTAAGTTGTCCCAGGAAAATAGTATCTCTAATAAAGTGAGAAAATTGGGGTTTCACAAACTACCTCCATGTAGTGATCACCCTTGGAGATGCATTCTTATGCCATTTCCACCACTCCAATGATCCCTATCCAGATAGAGGACACCTATTTAGATTTTCAAGATTTTATCTACTATGGAATGAAAGGAAAAGTAGTGATCCATTTGGTCAACCCAACCAGTCGGATATAACCCATCAAACTTATTCTAATCAATTTTAGGTAGGTAAGGCATTAGATTGTGGGAATAGTTAGAAAATGAAAAGTGATTAGTTTTCTCTTCTTCCTCTTCAAGGAGCTTACCCTTATGGGAACCTTCACCCAAGACATGGTCACCCTTCTCAGGCTTACCCTTCATTTTCACAATCTAATCAAAAAACAAAGGTCAACTTGTGCAATGAGGGAATACATATTGGTTTTCATTCTGTTAATTTATTGGGAAAGATACTCAACCATTTGCTTTAATTTATCCATGGATGACATGTTGTGGATTTTTGTAATGAGAGTAGTGGATCCAACGAAGTGGTTATCCAAGAATTATCCCAACATGATTAGTGTCTCGAGAGTAATCTATGGAGAAGGGTAACAAGCAATGGTATGAGTGGGTCCACACAAAAAAATACTTATTATAGAGTGACACCATGACGATCAACATTCCACCAAGATTATTTTGAGCTAGGTCTCCCACAATGGT